>JAPYYZ010004815.1:0-10605 GCA_030522705.1 Eretmocerus eremicus
ATCGGGCCGGCAGAGCCACCGCAATAACTTTCCAATCCACTCGGGATAAACTCCATCCACGCGTAAACATCTCGCACAGCGTTTGCCAAAAACGCTGCACACCATTTCCAAGCGCTGCACAATCGCCGAGCAGCATCGGAGGAAAATCTCGCCGAGGTCAGTCGTCAAACGAGCTTGCTGCACGTACGCGAAAATGGCAAAAGAGGCAAAAAAAGCGTCTATCGCGTCGTTCTGGCCATCCTAAGCGACAGCGAAATCGCGGGAAGAGACAGAGAAAGTTCGATAGCGTCCCGCGCACGTCCGCACTCAGGAGTAATGAGACTCTCGACGGCAGTACAGCCACCGCGGCAGTAGCTTCCACAGATTTGCCTATCGAAAGGAAGAGCTCTTATAAGAGAGAGCGAAGCGGGGTCATATATCTGCTCGGCCAGCGCAATCCTCTTACGATGCACGCGCGCAACTCTGTGCACATACTCGCGCACAGGAGCCGAGCTTGCGGGGCAGGCTCTGAAGCGCCACTCGTAAATATTCCTATTATGAATAATGCCCGGCAATTTGGCGAGCCCATAACACGACGCGAGACCAACCACCACCTCATACCCTTGAGCTCAACGCGAAGCCAGTGTCCGAGACGGAGTAACTCCTCGGGATGAGACAGCCGCAAGGTAATCGGGAGGAAAGGTGCATCGAGGAATCTCGCAAAGAGCTGCGTGAAGCCGCTGCTGCATGATGCATGAGACGCTCTCGCCCTTTTGATCTCCTGCTCGGCCGGAACGGTGTATTGATTTTGGAACCTGCACAGCTCGGCTTCTCGTTCAGCTTGATTGAATCGCTTGGCTCGAAATGAAAATTGACTTCTTGGGTCTCCAGGCGTTCCGCGTGAATCATTTGTTCCTGCCCTAGATAGGCACAAGGTACTGAAACTTGTAGTTTGATCTTGAATTTTGGTCTTAGGTGGCGTCACGTGTTTTGATAGCAAAACGTTTTGGAGGATCAAATATCCTTTGTGGTTCAATGTGAGCTGAATGATGAGTGGGTCGAGGTAATCTTTCGTTGCTAGTAAGCAGAGCACTATATATTCAAGTGTCTGAGTCGTAAAGTGGGCAAAGTTGAAAATAATGAGAATTTACCATGCTTGATAAGAACATTGGGTGCATTCACGAGCGTTAAATCGCTTATTCACGGAGCGTACATTCTCATCTCAGCTTCAGGCTCCATCCTTTCAAATACAAATTTCATGAATAGAAATTGGTGTACCTCGGGATACAAGAATAATCAAACTCAAGAGGCAAATATTATGCTGCTCTCCTGCAAGAAAAGAAAGCTTTCCACATCTTGGTCAGACCCTGCTAACGCCATCAAACTGAAAAGAATTGAATCTACGTGCGATAAGATGAGGGCAATCTATGAAATGAGCATCGAATCTCCCAATCACTCGGATGACAATTTCCCAACCATCATCGAGAAATCGCCGCATCGGTCATTTGGCGAACAATTCGCTCTCCGAGCAATTTCCCCCATCAATTTTTCTCGACACCTTTACGTGAATACTTAGAAGCTCATCAAGGCACATTCTCTCCGCGACTAGAGGTCAAGTCGTGCGGCTGAAAATTTCTGTGGAGTAAGAAGGGAGACGAGCTCGCGTGGTCTACCGATAAAATCATCATTATTTGCATACACTTCCACGCTAAGCACGCTCGCTAATAAACATGTCCCTGGGAACGACTTCACCTCTTCATTTTTTTAAAACAGGTGTTAGCCGTGACAATGGGACAATGGAGCGAAGCGCGCTTATAGCTGAAGAGCGAGCGGCTACGCAGCCGAATGCAATCGTCGAGTGTGTCAATTGAGCGCGTGCTCGCGAGTACGACGAGTGACCACGAAAGTGTACTCACAAAAAAATTTCAGCTTTCCCCGATCGGGAAGAGGCCTGCGCTCACCTATGCGAGCATCACAGATTTTTCTCATTTGAGCAGAGAACCGATGAGTTTTCGCGCAAATACAAGTTAACTTTCTGTAGAAAGTTGTACGAGCATTGTGTTAATTCTTCATTGTGTTTACGATTTCGTTTTCATCGTGATATCGTGATATCGTTGTCTCTAAGAACCTGTATTGTGGATGTATTTTTATTGCACAACTGACATGGATCTCATTGAAATTCATTGATAACTTTTTTGTTGCATGGTCTTTGGAATGATAGATATCGACTGGTTTATGATCAAAGTAAGCATGCCAGAATTTAAAGTCAAGCATTTTGCGCGCTTAATTGTTTGGATACATTATTACGATCATACATATTTTAACGTCCTTCAACTTGACTTATTATGTGGTCTCTCCATCATTTGAAACTCCCACAAACAGATTTCGGATTAGATGTTGGAAAATTTGTCAATAACTTTCCTCTGGCAAGCAAAGACCGATAAAAATGATATTTCATCGTGAATGTTTCCGTTTAATTTCTTCCTTCTGATAGGCATAGAAAATAATGCCCCTCGGCCAGTGATTCTCAGCAATTATCCAGGACGATCTGTCGATAACGAGTTTTGAAGGTATTTTCGAATTGGAACTCAGAATACCAATAACTTGATTCGAATTAGAGGTGAAACTCCATCAAAATACCGAAACGCATATCAATACCTAAGATGTTACTGCAGGAGAGTTATGTGTGGAATGGGAGCATAGAAATTGACCGAACCTATACACCCAACCGATAGAATGGCTACTTCGGAGAAGGGAAGAAGCTATTCCCATTCTTCGATAATACTCATTTTCTCATATAGGTATACTCTTCTTATTCCAAGACGTTCTCTCTCGCCGATCTACAAGTTTTATTCAAAATCACTATCTACATGAAAATTGCATACACGCAGAGAATTTTTAGAAGCCGATCGTAATATGCACGGTAGAATCTCTCAATAGCGAACTGCTCTCAATACCGAACACTCTTATCATGCACCAACCTTCTCCTATTGATTTCTAATGGGAGATCTATTCCGAATAGCGGACACTCTCAATAACGGATGCGGACACCTAAATTTACCGAGATGACGTTTATTAGTATAGTAAATATTCTCTCTATAACGGACACTACATTCGGTGAGGGTAAGTGAGTACGAGTCGTTCAATAGTAAGAAGCGATTGGCTCGCGTACAGTGGGACCGAAAGTAAACGAAACAGTCTTCTCGCCCGACAGCTCGTGCGTACATCTTAAAGGGGAGTGAAAAGAGGAATCATTTGATATTTGAAGTAAAAACTCAGATAAAAGATGGTCTGTCAGAAGAATATCATGCCCAATCGGAAAGAAGCTGCGAAGTACAGTGTCAGCGAAACTCTGGTCACAGTAATTTTGTAATCAAAAAGTAAACTGAAAAAGCCTTCAGTAGGGAATGGTAATTATATGAACAATTAAAAGTTCCCGGGGACTGGTGGATGGTAATTGATAAGATTATTTATAGGTACTTTTGATCTTCGGGGCCCATGATCCAAGAAAAAATTCTTGAAATTGATAAAGGACTGGATCTTGAGAGCTGAATCACACGATTACTCTTTCAGAATGACTTTGTTCTTTTCGCATCCATGTACGCCCGGTATTCTCAATAGCAAACACATCTGAATACCAGACATTTTCATCGTGCCCCGAAGGTGTCCGCCATAGAGTGATCTTACTGTACCTTGACTTGAAATTCCCGCGAGCGATGAAGTCCTCAATTGACTATATCGATGGAGTTCAAATTTAATTTTAATTAAATTCAAGGCCCTCCTGAAACTTGATATGTTCTTCGAAACCATAAAATCTTATGGCATGCAAAATTCCATCGATTTCTAGTGTTCGGAAAAATACCGCCTGAAACATGGTGAAGGTGCACGTTCGTGGATCATATTCTGACACTTTGAAGGTTTCGAGCGACTCATGACCGTATGTTCAGAATTCACGAGAGATATATTAGCGACATTACTTAAACGCTATCCATAAGTGCACCAGTTATCTCTTAAAAACATTTTCATTGTGTTCGAGAAATGACTGTTTTACATTTTGATGGATCATACGAAAAATTTCGATAACCTAAGGCCCCTACGTGCGCTACGTGATCTTGCTACCGCAATGAAATCTCATTCCTACTATCTCCCAAAACTTTCTCGATTTGGGTTGCAAGGCGACTCTTTGAGCCATTGTCATTGTCTCAGTTATATTTGACAACTCATTATTTGATCAAGATAGTGAAGTTATCAAGGAAAAATGCGAATACGAGAGCAGCAGGTGTAAGCTCTTCGGACGTCATGATGATCATGTCCAATTTTTTTTAATGCTGTTTTGATCGGAGAAGAATGGAGAGTTGACGAGTACTGTTCGATACTAATAATTATTAGAGTGTTCGTCTTCCAATCCGAATCATGGAGATTTTAGTGAATGAGGGGAAGGGACTTGCAATTAATATCGAAGCCCGACCAAAACTGTATAGTTTAATAATCGTTCCCTTTTCTTACAGTTGATCTATGGAAGGACCCTTTGCTAATACGAATGTCAATTTCGATTGAAGAATAGTATATTAAAAATAATCTAAATATCAAATTCTCAGTTCATCCGGTTGGATTGAGTCACACTCATTCGTAATGACGTAAAATTGCGCGGATCACACGGAATTACGAGTGAAATCCCTCCTCACTTGGAACCCCTCCCTATCTCTCCATTGATTCTCCGTCGAACGAATGTCCTCGCGGCCTTAATCCAGCAGCTCCAGCCAGAAAGCCCATAAATAACGAACGCCGCAGACTGCTCGCAATTGAATTTCCGGTCGGTCTCTCTCGCTCTCTCGCGGACAATCGATAGACCCCTACCTTTTGCGTTTTTGCGAGCCGCAGTGGGTCTACAAGCTCACCGCCCCCGTGTTTTCATACTCGTTTTTCTGTCATTCGTTCGTCGCCATTCATTTCGCGACCAATTATAAAGCCTGCTCGGCCAGATTATCCTCTAGCCGTCGATGTATGCAGTCTCAATACCACGAGCTCTCTATCCCAGAGCTTTTCCACCGGCAAAACGGAACGGTCGTGTGGACCGGGTCCGAAAAATCGATGAGCTTCGCCTCGCGCCCAATAGATTCACAGCGCTGACGTATATGACACGGAGGCGTCGAGCCGAGCTCACAAATACGAGCGAGTGTAAGGGGCGGGGGTGTGACGATGGAGCCGGCTTGCAGCGGCCTAAATGTTTGATGAGCGTTGAAAGCCCTTCGTTAAAGCGCAAATCTCGGCTGCGTCGCGCTGAGAGAGCTGCTGCTCTCGCGCCACACTGGACGATCCGTTTGAACTCGCGACTGAATGGGCGTGAAAATAGTGCGTGAGCCGCACCCGCGGGATCTTTGCACGTGGCAGTGTCACCACGAGTTCGAATGGCGGATTCGATTGGCCAGGTGATATTGCGCGTGTGGCTGGGGAAATTTCATCGATTGACCCTTTACGAGTGGGATTGCGCGGAATATGGCTCTGTGTCGATTGAGTACACAACCGCCAGAGCTCGATGCAAAATTTTAACGCAAAATTGCCTCGCAGCGCTTTGTCAATAAAAGGTAATTGCAAATCTCGCTCGATGCTCAGTGCTGAGAGAATTATTTGGTTCGTTTCAACCGCGACCACGATTTTCCGCTCTATCAATCTTTGGGAAGATCAAACACAAACAGCCCTTCTGTCAGTCTTCCCGGTAAAATTATATATTCATGATTAAAATCATTCATCACCAATCAATTTTCCGTCCCATTTTGGGTTGTCCCGCGAAAACTTTGAGATTTCTCTTCATTTTGAGCCGATGAACATGTTAGAACACATTTTTTATGGTAGAGAGCCGAAAAGTGGTCCAAGAATTGTTGTTAGCAATTTCCTATGAACAATTGTGAAAAACATTTTCTTTGCTCTTCATTTAAAGTTCTCTTCGCATTCTACATCGTATTTCAAACGAAAAAGATCCTCATGTATTTTTCTCATAAAAATGCATATTTTTCTTGGTAAAGTCCCCAAAGTTTCAAAAAAGTCAAAGCTCTGCGATGCTATTTTCCCATACACCATGGCTGAAATTGCTCCCAAGCAACGAAAGCGGTTTTATTGGAGAATAATCAATTTTGGGAATCAAGGGAATTGCCCTTGTCTGTATCGTAAACAACATCAAACCCATTTTTCGATGCATTTTCCCACTAACTGAATAGCTGTGACGTATAATAATCTCATGGCTTGGCTATCTTTTTTCCGATTCATCCCGTTGGCGTTCCCGTTCAATCACACTATTCTAAAAACGTCATACTATGAAGAATCTCGGTAGAATTCCATGAATCTTGTCAAATTTTCCGATTGTGAGCATCTTCCTCCCATGATTCAATTGATTTGGGAGGTTATGAAAGTACATCTGAAAAAGGAACCACGTAAAGCAGCTAGATTGAGAATTGAGCGTAATCTGTAGGGTGATCCTACACCTGCCAAGTTATCATCGGGACCATCCCCAAGCTTACATATGCATAATTGAGTTTACTGAGCATTTGCAATCAGATTTGGTGCAGCTGTGAATTGGCGATTCCAGACCAATCAGTAGCAGATACACTTGAAATTCGAGGGGATTGGCTTGCACTCAGGTAAGTCGTCGAAGGGTCTTACCATACCGCCGTTTCGATGTTTTCGTATTTGCAAAGTAATGGCTCATTGTTTGCTCGGGTAAGATTGAATAGATGACACTCATTCCATAGAGTGTTAATTATATAAAAGAAACCTGATAAAGTGCGTAAATTGTTTCTCTCGATGTATAAGATTACATAATGGCTAAGTCAAAACTTACCAGAGCAAGATTTATCTATACATAGGTACCAAAGTCACAACTGCTGATACAGAATGGAACTGGAATAAAGTTGAGAAAGAGAAAGGTTGGATGCTGAAAGGAATTTGAGTAAGCGAACAAACGTAAAGCTCGCTCCGTTAGAATGAGAGTTTCGGGCTCATTAGCGAAGTTCAACTCGTATGGAATGACTGTGAATGGCCGTGCCATATTCCATTGCTTCACAAAATTCACGAGTCCTTTACTCTACCAAAAATATCGTTTCCAGCGAGCTCGAGTTTCTTTCCCGAATAAAACTCGTGCAACGAGATTCAGAAAATGGCAGAGCTAACTTTTTTACATACTTCAATCTCAACATGTTCAGTGCTAGATTCTTATATGCACAAGAGTATGGGAGCGTGTATCCGATGGCCTTTTAGATGATCTGACATTGATATAAAAATGTATTTCTGTCGTCCTTCACACATGTGTTGAACGATGCTGATGTTCAATGAATATACTCTTAGACACACATCATACTGTATTCAAGATGACTAAAACCAGTATGTAATCGTCTTCCAAAAATATGAAGTTATTGAACGAAGTATGGTTCCGAAAAGTGAGCAGCCCCTGAGAGACTTAACACTCTGATACCGATAAAACTCGATATGCATCTATGTTCATCTTAACAAAATAACCCCAAGAAAAAGTTGAGAATTCGTTAAAAAAAAAGAAGGAAAAAAACATATGTTCCTCTCACCAAGGGGGTATCCGACCTTCGGGTCGCGGATATGGCTAAACCCTCGGGTAAAGTCTGCTTTTAGCGCCAAAATACATGATGTAAAACCGCAGAGTCTAACGCTCAAGCGTTCTTGAGGTACAGTATTTAACATCAGCAGTGTTAGTATATATATAGACATCACTCTTAAACATAGACCTATGAGGGCAATAGTATTGCTCTGAGCCATAACTCAGAAACGATTGAGCGTTAGACTCTGCGGCTAACTCTTAGATATCAGCTTTTGATGCCAAAAGAAGATGATTGCCGAAGTTTCAATCAAGTATATGACCCGAAGGTTGGAAACCTTCCTAGCTAGCACCAAAATACTCTGTATACATTTTGGTGGACTTTGGGTACCTAGGGCAAAAGATATGGCTGATCCATCATGAGGCATTTTAACAGGTGATCTCATGGGAAACATCCATCTTTGAGCGATATCAGACAATGCGACACTCAGGTTTCGTTGGAAATTATTGTACAAAATCACAGGTCTCCGAAGTTATTGCATGAATTTTCCAGGGGGGATTGATCACCCTTCTTCTCTACGAACATGTTAAGATTGAGACAAAATGTCAAATTCTAATGACTTATAACTCAAGAACTATAATCTGCAGCTTTCAATGGTCTTCTTTTTACTATTGCGATAGTCCTTACATGATTTGTTTGAGATAGCAAAAATTCCCTCGTCCCAATAGCCCCGGTACTTTCAGCAGTGATTCGTGCCACAATTTCTCTTTTCAGTTCGCGCAATTGGGGAAGGAGCCCTTAGTCAAGAATGCTTTCCTGGTACCCCAAAGGACAGAATCATCTCAGCCTTCCTCTACTTTGTCTAGTCATCTTGAAGCGAGTTAATACCCGTCATTAAATTGCTCATTTAGTCTCCGAATTACTTACTTTGGAGTGAATAACCTTTGTTGCTTTTCCGTAACGCAAAACATTGATTATTCTCCTACTCCATTCTTGATCCTTAGCTTCCTTTTCCTCTGTGGACTACATCTGTACTTTCCACCCGCGCATCTTGGATCACGGATTTGGAGAGCCCCTTACTTCCTTAATCAATCGTTGTCTTGATGAAGTCGGCAATGTTATTCACGTCCCGTCAGAGACTAGTAGCTTAGTCTGTTGATAACTATGCAATATGCATGTATTTGAATTTAAAGCACCTGTAAATATTCCATGAATGAAGTGGAAAATGCGTTCATTGCTGTCATCGTACGGTAAAGTAAAATGTCACCTGATCGTGACGTAAAGAGTATTGCTATCTGATTGCTCGCATACCTACGTTGGGATTATTATGAGTGAGGCGATGAGCTACTTTGGTATTTAAATATTTTTCATAAAGAGTAAATCGAGAGCTGAAACAACAATCATGCCATAATTCATCCAATACGTCAGATCTCTTGCCATTTCAAATTACGAATCTCTCTCCACATTCGTTCGCAGCCCAACGCGGAGCCTGACAGTATTTCAAGTGGACCACACGGATGGAAACGCACAAACAGAGGACAGAAGAATTCCCAATTTCGAGCTCTGCACCATCTTCGTTCCTGCATTGCTTTCCGGCGAGGTTTTCAATTAACGCGTCCACTACATCCCTATGTACAATGTAAGTGTGTCGCATACACATCTTTACATGGAATTTGGACGCGGTTTGCCAGCGCTTTGCCTAGCCGCAAAGGAGAGAGAGAGAGGGCCATTGAGGATGAAATAGGTAAGGAAATTGAAATGAACTTCGGGGATGAAAAACAGCAGATGGGAAGTGTTGAAGTATTAACCGATTGAGTACTTCCCTTATACTAAAATGTTGGAATAATGATATCAAATTGTCTATTAATCGTGGTATGCTGTGAACGAGTGTTAATGATTCAGTCAACAAGGCGGAACGTTTTACAGAAGTTTACCGCTACTACACCCTAAGAAAATTGATATTATGTAACGTACAAGTTCCATAACAATTCCGGACCTGGCTTGCACACGCAGGAATTAATTAGTCCCTTGTTCGCTTCAAGATGAGGTTTCCAGTAGCTCCACTCTGGAATTTGTCACTCTACTAAAATTTAGTAGCCCAAGTATAGACGGAATTTGCTTCATTTTGGAACGCAACCGAAAATGAGGTGAATAACTTCTCACGAGTACGACTCTGGCATTTCAAGTTAAATGTCTGGATGGCTAGCCATTACTGCAACACGAAAGTCTTTCGCCAGACATTCGTTGGTATGAGGCATTATTTTTACCAAATCAATGCGGAGTTGAATTTTTGACATTTTGTGCGTGATAATGGTATTTTCACACGGACTAGCGACTTTTACTCTCAGATTATCAATGAACAGTATTCAATACACGTCTGAATAGTATATTTCGATACGAGGGCGAAAAATAGGTTTAGCACCCGTTTACCGTATTATATTTTTTGATAATCTGCGAGTGAAAGTTGACATACTGTGCGCAAAGTCAACTTTCATGCACAGAATGCCAGAAAAGTATTTTATAGCAACCTCGTGATAATTTCGATCCTTGCCCCCGGTTTGGGCCTAGATGTATCAATCGGTAAGTGAAAGCCAGTTTCTGCACCTTTGACCCAAAATGTCTTATTTCCAGACCCGATTGCCTGATTACCACCGGTCACATACTCGTCCTGTGTTCTTTCTCGATAGTGAAATTGCACTAAATTTTATGCTCAAAGAAACTCTTTAGTCATTGTTAGCATGGCACATGATGTTTGGAACTAAAATATACGTGCTTTGATCACGATGGGACAATAATATAGCCACCGGTCTTTCTCGTGCTCTGAACTAATCTTATACCAGGATCACCTTTGTGCGTGCTATACGTGCGTGGAATAGCTGGTTCAAAAGAGAGTCGCACACGTATTATCGGTTGTCACACTGGAGCATTCTTATCGCTCTTTGAATTGATTTTGGATCTGCAGTTTTTGAAGATGAGTCACATTTTTGTCTCCATAAACGAGAGTCGCGTTCTCATGGAATATCCATCTTACTGCGTTAATCTTCCGAATTTTCAGAGATTATTCATC
>JAPYYZ010004816.1:0-10811 GCA_030522705.1 Eretmocerus eremicus
GGAGGAGAAGTGCGGCGAGAGGGGCGGGTGGCGCATGGGAGGCAGGGTGGGAGGTGGCATCCGTCCGCCATATTAAAATCTTTTTCGTCCCAAGCCTGAGCTCTATAAGCACGCGCATGCGCAGTAGAACTCATTTTCTGAATCGTAGAGTACTTTTAAAAAATCTAATCGCATATTTAACGCTTTTTTCAGCTTGAAAAAATTTTGAAAAAACATGTTTTCGATGCGGAATGACTCAACAAACACATTCAAATAGGTTGTATGTCCGTTTTAGGAAGGTTTGAGGGAGAAAAACGCGCTTGAGCCATTTTTTGACGTTTATCGTACTAAAACGCATGCCACGAGCTCCAAACCCAAATATGGTGGCTGAAAACTTTTTTGTGGTTAGATTACTTACTGACAAACTGAAAAAATTTTTTAATTTTTTGAAGGGGGGTCAAAAAAGTTATTAAGCTAAACATTATTTTCGTGTATTTTGGACTCTGAGACCATGTGAGGGGCTTGGAGAACTTTTTAAAAACAATCAAATGATAGGTTTTTCAATTATCGTTCAGATGCTTTTGGAAAATTGAAATCGGTTGAGAAGGAGAAAAGTTATGAGCAAAATACTAACGCAAAGTTTGATTTCTGGGTTTTTCGGTAAAATCACTTATTTAGCCGAGGCAAAAAAATTTTTTTCGGACCAATAAAAATTGCTAAAATCATGTTTTAATATAACAAATCGATTAAAAAACTTTGGGCGGCGAAAAAAAATGTCGTGCAGAAACCATTGCAATCTGGCGTGGACGTCCTCATATGCGGATTTCTCTCTCCGTGAGATGGTGGTAACCATCTCACCCCCCTCCCCAAAGAGATTTTCATCAGCTGAGCCTGTAGAGCATTTTACATTGATCCGACGAGTTTCTGAAACTGTTGATGTTCTTGCCCACGATCGAAGTTGAATTTGCTGAGAATCTTGTTTGTTCTCTAGCGGGCACATGAGCAGTTGAAGGCAATATGAGGGACCTGATCTCACTCGACTTTATGTGCATGCTTTATTTACGACCAGACTGGGGAGAACTTTTTTGGGAAATGGAATTGTCACTACCTCAAATAAGAGGAATGTTCTTATCAAATAACTATTCTCCAAAATTCGTCCTCAATACTTGAATGTCAAGTCATCGCGAACGTGGAATTAAATAATTTTTGGATAACCTCTCATACTCTCACTCAAGAAACTAGTGTGCTTAGCCTTCTCACTATCTGTGTCAACACAACTGAAGTCCATTGTACGATGATTCTGCGATCATTTCCCAAGAAGAATGGTGTGACTCTCCACGATTATGTTTTTTTTACAGATGCAGACTTTTTGCCACATTCCAGAATCAACTCTACAATTTTTATCGAAAAGTCGGGCAGAAAATGTGGCAAATTTCGATAAACGTTTTGCGAGACTTTACATCGTGGTTCTAGGCTCCCTTACGAGGCTTGATGAAAATCTGACCAAGTGAATCTGAAATCTCACGAGAGGATCGAAATCCTCGCATAGTCCCGTAAGCAAGACTTTCCCCCAGACATCCTTCGAGGACAAATCTCTTGTCAGACTTTATCGAGACGTATAGTGGTATTCGTCAAAATTCGCTGATAGCAACTTGAGTTTTCTGTTGATATCTTATTCCAGACGTATCCTAGCCTCGTGAAATCACTGGCACCGTGGTCAGCAGGGTACACCGGATTCTGTATTCAGAGATATTTTTTAGAGCGCCACTAAAATGATCTGTTCGATAAATTAGTTAAAACTCCCAAAAATTATTCTTTTTCAAATCAGTTTTTCGCGATTCAAGAAAAATCCTGAATTGTACAGAGGCACGGGCCAAGGATTCGGTTTCTGCGTCGAATAGTACAGAACAGGAAAGCAGTGAGGCTTTAATGGGTTATTATCCGACCCCAAAATGTTCCTCAGTGTGATTGGTCGGTCAGGGATAGGTCACTGATAATCATCGTGCATGCAATTATTCAAACAATTGTACCGGTTACTGATTCATCGTCAATACCTGGTTGCCGCCTCGCGGCTTTTATATGATTCCTAACCGTAGAAAATGGAACGATCGCTGATCGTTTCATGCTGGTGGATCTATTCTGACAGCAGGATCTCTGTGTCACATATACTTACGAATATAGCTCCCCAATCTTCGAAACGAATTTGATTGATTTGCTCTACAATATTATTGATATCTCTTCGTGCCCACCTTGTGACTTTGAACGTCTTCTAAGATGACTAAATAGTGTCACGGTTGAGCGGATCAAACATCAGATCTCAATTTATCATGGTACGGTACTAGCCATGACCTCTTCATATGAGTGTTTGGGCAAATTTCAGAACGGGACAGTTTTATGTCGATCGCATTGGAACCCCCTTACAAATTCAATATAATTTTTACGGAACCATCACGAGTTTTATCATTTCCGAGTTCGATGAACCTTTAAAAGCATGTTGTTGTATCTTTGATGTTCTGTCTATGCTTTGAGTGAATGAGTGCAGCATCGTTATAATTAGGAAATTAAATTCCTCCGCTTGTTACTCAACATGTTGTGTACTTGCTTTCATGCTGTAAATTCACGGCAGAAACGGGATTTTGGTGGAGGTTTTTGCCATCCTTCTTCATCAACCTCGGATCAGATGTACCCCTTTATTATGTTTACACTCTTAGTGCGACAAAAATTATGTGCAAAGGTCTCAGAAATTAGAATAGACATCACTTCGTGCTTTATCTAGAGGCACACCGACTTCGACACCGGCAATCCGCGAATCGCCCAGACAGAGCCAAGTCCGGAGTATGACATGCCCACTTGGGACTTTGCCGGTTACAAAAAAATTTCACGGATTAGAATCACACAAGCCTATTTTTTTTGTATAACAATCTGAAAACAGGATGTATCATGGAAAATTCGTGCCTAACGTTGATGAAAATTTGAGGTTCCCTTATTGCTACCCAGTGAGGAAAAAAAGGAGGCAGTACATCTTTGACTGATCGTATTAGTGAAAGGAATCCTTCCAAAGTTTCTCTCAAAAACTGCGCAGTTGAAATCCTTCCGGTATGCCGGAGTTGACTCACGTCATTGTAGTTTTGAGCAGTCCAGTTCAAAATCGATGAAATAATCTTAGATATCATTTTACCTGAAGAATAGTTCTCGGCAGGGGCTGCGTCCTCCATAAAATTTAGAACCCTTTGTAGAGTATCTCGAGTGTTTTTAAATATGTCAAATTGTAATTGCAATTTATCAATTTCATCTCTCGGAGACAAAGGAGCAGGATCTGCAATCATTAAAAAGAATCGAATCTATGTGAGGTGAATGTATTAATTACCCGCCACTTGAGAGTCTTAAGAGTTTACAAAGCAGATGAAAATTTTTGGATCATCGAGCGCCTAAGGTGGCATTCTCTCGGAATAGATCATCGTGAAATTCAATAAGGTACGCTTGGATTGAAATTCCACGCATACGTTTTGATTTAAAAAAAAAATCAATAAGAAAAATCTCGTCCACAAACATGGCCATGTCAAATCGAACCTATCCTATTAGTGGCCCATTTTTCATGTTCCAGTAACTGGTGAGGCAAAAATTGGCCTTTGGCACTGGTCAGTTTCATAGCTAACTTAACGTACTCCAGAAACTCTTCCCACTACAAAATAATTTCTGTTCTTGAAATTATTCATTGAAATTACACACATGATAATGGGATTACAATGTAGACTTCTGTCCATCTTGAATTGGATTTTTTGACATTCTGTGCGTAAAAGCTGACTTCTCGCTCGGGTTGGCAACTCACTCACAGATTGTCAAAAAATATGGTTCGATACACGAGCGTAAAACCTTTATTCTTCGCATCCTCGTGATGATTCCGACCCTCGCCTGTGACTCGGGCCGGAAACCCATTACTCAGACGCGGAAAAGGTTTTTATGCACTTGTATCGAAATATACTTTTCTCATTAACGCATCCACAATTCTATGTACACTCTCCAACAACCTGAAATGCAAATGCTGTGACGGTCAGTGATGGTTCGAGATCTTCTGTCTCCCTCACACTCATAGTTTAGGGTACGAGTGCGAGTGAGACAGAAAATCTCGAACCGTCATTGGCTGTCCCGGCCATCGCAGTTCAGGTTGTTGAGGAGTATACATTACGCAACGAGTGCAAGAAGCACAACTTTCGCATGAGTTGCCGAACGAAGGCGAAAAGTCACATTCACGCTCAATTCAAAACTTCTTCCTTTGCCCGGGGGTAATGCTTGAAGTGTTTTTTCAGGTGTGCAAGAAGTTTCAAAGTGTGAATGTTACTTCTCGCGCAAGTGGGCAACGCGTTCGAGAACTTTTCGCACGGGTTGCGTAAGTGATTTTTCACCACTCTAACCTCAAAATCAGACATTTCTCCCCTTTTTGCGGCTCTCGTGGTGAAAAATATTACATTTTTCCGGCGGAAGAGCTCGTCCGGGCCCTTGGGACATGTCTCCCTCGCTGCGCTCGGTCGACAACACGTTCTAGGTCCCGAACTCGCCTTCCGCCTTCAATGATGTAATCTACTATTTTCAACTATGCGCAGAGTTGTAATTGAATGAATCTTATCCTACTCACAATGACCTGGAAAACAAAAGTAAAAAGAAGAAGGACGAGTTAGGAGGGACCGAGGAAGGGGTCATGCGGCATTACATTTCAGAGCTGTGCATAAGAAAATTCACGCACTACCCCCGGGCGTGACGTTACATTCACGTACGCTTGACAAGTACGTGAATGAGAGAACTGTGCAAGAAGATCTTTTTCGCGTTCCTTCTGGCACTATAAATAATGAAGAGAAATTGCATTCTTTACAATGTATGTGTCATTCTTGCCTGCGACCCTTTTAAAACGTTGGTACCATGGTTCCTTCGCGGTTTACTCTACGCTTGAACTAATGGATGAATCGTAACCAATTGACTTGTCAAAATATTATCTCAACTCATTCAGCACGATTGATTTCATAAAAAGACATACAGAGTTACAATGAATTTACTATAACTTCCGTAAGGCGGAGAGGAAAATATTTCAAAAATTGAGAAAATTACTTGAGGCTACGGGCGCCAGAGTCCCATAGAAATCATCCTGAGATCTGATTTTACAAGTATGCTAGAGGTATAAGACAAGAAATTTTCAAATCTGTAACAGGATTTTTCACCTAATTTCGAAACAAGAGACATTTTTAAATCGAAAACAAAGCCCTATGTGCCGAAATAATTACATTCTGAAAGGTTTGAACTGAGACAAAAGATGATTTCAAAGCCATTGTTTTAGCTCTCCATCCTCTTTCTAAATTTAGTTTCCTATTATTTTTTGCATTCATTTCACTATCATGGTGATATGATTACTTACAAATAGTTTTGAGATTACAAACGAATTGACGGGAAAAATGGTCAACCTTGACATTTGAAAAATGTACTGCCATGCATGAAACTTGAGACGATTAAGAAAAGATGACTTGTACGACTTTATATGAGAACCATTCCGAAAAGGAAGGAGAATAAATAAATACTCGTAGATCCAGCGCCTACTTGGCGCGAGAGCCTACAATACATGATAATGCATTAGCACACACAGACATACCTCGCATAGAGACACGCACACATTGAAACACGAGTTACGATCGGAAAAAGCTATTGCGAACTCGGATCGGACGCCGAGCTCGCGGCCCTCTGTCAGATTGAGATATAACAGCGAAGTGATATTGACGGGAGCTAACCGTGCCGCATCGATGCGATTGGTGGTTCGAGAGGGACTAGGGTGACTGCCCGGTTAGAATAATGTGACACAGGAACAATTGAACGAAGAATGACTTTGCAGGCTTGACGAGTATTCAAACGCAAAAATTGAGAACAGACCAACAAGTTAACTCTGATTCTTGAAATTTATACCTCAGGAAAACGCATGGATTTTTTCAGGCTCACCTGCTTGTTGAGGCCATTGTAAGTCCATTTCACGTTTCATTTCTTGCAGATCTTGATTGTATCGATACAGGTCAGCATTCGCTCTCAGATTTGCGGGTAATACATCTGTGAACATATATATATATGGGTCATTGCCAAGAATTGTGGCCTGCCACCCTTGGGTAGACTGGAATGGTTGTAAAGAATCTCTCTGAATTATCAGCTATCGTTGATTATATATTCTATTACGGACTTGCATCTCTTCGCCAACATCTATCGATTCGACGGCTCTTATTCAGGTCATGAAAAAGCTCTATCTTACCGACATCAACTATAAATTGATTTAAAATGATACGAAATAATATTTCGAAAAAGTATAAACAATCCAACCTGCGTATTGGCAGACTGCACCAATGTGTGAAATTTCGGAGTGATCCGCGGAAAGCTCTTGGACTAATATCGTCTATCGTGCAAGTATATTATAATTGCACTATAGTCGAGATTACTCCAAGAGCTTTTCGCGGATAACTTCAAAGTTTTTCTCGATAGTGCATTTTATAAATACGCAGAGGCATTGTTAATACTTTGTCACCATTCTAATCTAAAACTACCACGATCATTTTGAGGTTTTAGGGTTCTCACCCATTACATAGGGTGAAAAATAATTATTGCCTCGTGCTTTTACGGCCATTTTGAGCGCGGAGGACTTATTCCCCTCGCTTCGCTCGAAAAATAAACTGTCCTAGCGACCGAAATGGGCGCCTACGGCAATAATGTACTATTTCAAAATATTTTTTAACTTTTATTTCGATTCAATTTATAACGAATGTCGTTCAAGTAAGGTTTTTATTTGTCCTTTAAGAGTGCATTGCTCAAAAGATAGCCTATAATTGTAGCGCACCCCTTTCGGGTCGTGCATCTTGTCGTGCTGCCATGCATGCAGCACAACGGTATCGGAAATTATTCTCCATATCATTTTTAAGTACGTTATCCTATATAATCGTTCTCGGTCACGCATTTCTTCTGTGCTTCCTCCTTGGGGTACTTGGTCATCCATATCTTTTGCAGGTACCCTGGATTAGTCGAATAATCTGGAAACCCCGCGAATATTGCAACGGGTCGAGATGACATAGGTGCTGCATGGCGCGCAGGGATCGAGTGTCTCGATGCCTGCGCGCTTAATTTTGCCCAATTGGTTACAGACGACGATCGCCACACAATGTGAAAAGGGCCTTACTACGCGCCGCAAGCACGAAAGTCGATAGGTAACTGCAACCTCAAGATTTAAAAAAGAATCGCTCTTGAAATCTCAACCTCTCCTTGGTTGTGAAAAAAAACATTTCCTTATTTACTTTCAAAGTGATCAGAACACGATTTTCTATCGATTCTGTGGATATGTGATAGTCGAGGTGATAGTACCTAGTTAAGGTAGGACTATGGTGACTTTGGGTTGAAAATCGATTTTATTGAGATTGTAACTTTTAGATAGCATGATTCTCTTGACGAAATACTAACATTTTCAAGTTCTAACCTTTCGAACATATTAAAATTGATTTCAGAAGCCTTTGACACAAAAGGGGCATCGTAAACTTTTTTAGAAATATCGGAATTCACGTTTTTCTTCCAAATTAAAAAAAGTTTGCGATGCCTATTTTGGTCAAACGCTTCTGAAACCAGTTATAGCATGTTCAGAAGGTTAGAACTTGAAAATGTTAGTATTTTGTTAAGAGAATGATGCTATCTGAAAGCCACAATCTCAAAAAAATATATTTTTGACCCGAAGTCACCAGGGTCCTACCTTATCAGAAATGATAATACCTCAGAATTCCGGAAAGATGGATGTTTTGGCCGAGGTTTTGGCAGTTACAGATATTCGTGCTTATGGCGGCCAGGTGGCAGCTCAGTGCTTACGCAATGCGCAGCCCTCGATGCGGTCGATGTGGATCCGGTCGATGTGCACATTATAGTGTCACACAAGCGCGCATCATATCTTTTGTTCTAATCATTCCCTGTTCTTCCTCCTGAGACAGGCAATAAGTTTGAGATCATCAAAATGAACACGCGCCTAGATCTCTTCCGATATTGGGTGTAATTGTCAATGCGGTTTACCAACAAGATAGATGATCCGGTGGCAAATCGCATCAGTCAGGCGAGAACAGAAGCAATCGCGTATCTATGTAAATCGAAATAAAAGATGTGCTTAGATTTAGGTTCACCTTATTTATGTAAATGGGTTAAGGAATTGAGAGTATTGAAAAGAGCAGAATTAGATTGACTATTTGAAGAGCGTAAACTTGAAAGTTGCCGGGACCTGGCGTGACTGAGTAAGTTCTGGCTTCGATGCTGTTATGATAACGTAACATCAATTCGGACAAGTGAGAAAATCGTTGAATTTTTATTGATTTCCAATTATGAAGTCCACACATATAGCAAATACATGAATGATAGCGGACGTGGAGTGATTTTTCCGCACATGCAACATTCATCCAATGTTAAGAGAATCTCATTTCACACACCGTCTATTGTAAATCTTCATGTAAAAAATCACAATATTATAGAATTTTGACTAAATAGGAATTTGGATCGAAATTATTGGCACATCTTTTAGTGTAAAGCACTCTCAATCGTGTTGCACGCGGAAAATATGATTAGTGCCATCTGGATTACCTTCAAAATTCGTGAAACAAGAATTGCAATGCTCTTCGGAAACGGAATCGAACGAGTCCACTTGAGATCATTTGAAACATGATCATCATAATTATATGAGATGCAAAACATACCATATTTTGAGGATGAATCTGATTGTGCTCGTACATTACTTGGACCTGCCACAAATTCGTCCGGTAGGTTTACTACTTGGATGGTTTCCACTGTGGTGCGTTCTCCAGTTCCTAATAAGGTGATCGGATACGATTACATCCAAATGATTCTACAAAACCATGATATACCATTGACCATTCATTGTTCCTTTGACATGAATCAGGAGACCTATTTGATCCTCGAAAATCATGTGGAATTGACTCTGGGTCTTCTTGACGATTACATTTATGATCATACAGTACCCTTCTCTACAGAAAATACGCTGCTGAAAGAGATTAGCAGTATGCTTTCACAAAAGAATATCAAAAATCAAATCTCCTATTATTCTCATGTATATCATCGCTGTAAAAAATTGGTTGACTTTCAACCAAAAATTCAACCACTGTTTGAATAAAAAATTCAACCAGGTGGCTGAATTTAAACAAGGTGGTTGAATTTTCCGATGCTAGTTCGGATTACTCCTCGGAATGTGGGTACCCCTCGGACTGATGTCCTAGGTTTCATCGTTGTCGAGGATTTGGGAGATATTTGTTCATAATAGCTTACCCTCACTGGGGCAGATGATCGAAAGATTATATTCCTAATACGAATCCCCTTTCTTAATATAATTAACAAATATAATTCACGGAGAAGAGCCTCCGGACTTGGAACGGTCGAAAAATCGAAGGAAGAGGAAGGACTTTTAAGTAGCGAAATATTCATCTTCGGTTTCATATTTTGGTAATTTGCTGCTTTTTTGGATTGGAGTATTTGCAGAAAGAATGATTTGATGTCGTAAAGGGGACTTGGAGATACTTCGGCCTCTGAAGCTTAATGGTAGGAATATCCAAACATTGATGTGGAGAGTTTGCTTAACCAAAATTCGAGTCTTGGCATGAGTTACAAAATGCCGAGGCTGCTTTTTGATTCATTCGATACGGTTGGGCAGAAATTGATAAAAGCAGAGTGTCCTAAGTCCCCCCCCCCTGCCCAAGCAGCCATCACTGTAAAAAATTCGTTGACTTTCAACCGAAAATTCAACCGCTGGTTGAAATTCTACCAAATGGTTGAATATAAATTGAACCAGATGGTTGAATTTTGTGTTCAACCAGAAGTTGAAATAAAAACTTCAACTAGGTGGTTGAAGTTTTACCCCAAAATTCTTTACAGTGATCATTATACTTATTTCTATGTTAATCTGGAATCTACAGAGAGTGATGCAATAGTTGAAGAATAGTTTTGGCCAAAGTTCAGAATGTCCGATTCGAGAAAAGGGAAGAAACCCATATAAAAATGGCAACAACATGTTGATATATGAACATAGAGTTCCAGGACACTATGTTCACATATGATCACCCATGAACTATGAGGTCTCCATGTGCCATGTTCCAATATGTTCCCGCGAACCTCTTCCTGCCCCAAGTATCACTTGTATATCCGGATATGATATGCACTCATGCAAGGAAGAGCCCAAAAGTTATTGGCTCCCCCCAGACTCATTTTGGAATGTTAAAGTAGGAAAATATCGGAATAAGCAGCTATTGATGAGACAATCGGAACAATCAGAATTTTGTATTACCGTAAGCCAGCTATTATAGGATTCAGATGAAAGCGGATCTGGTACATGAAATAGTTGTAAATTTATCTCCTCAGACCCAAAAAGCAGATTCTGACGATTGTACCTGCACGAGAAATCACAAATGTCTTCAAAAAGCCCTGAGAAGTATTGGAATAAAGTGAAGAAGTGGATCAATGACGGAAGAATCCGTATCATCGACTCAAAAGTGTTCATTCGTTGCGCGTTCTGAGAATATATTTTCTAAACTCTAGAATTCATTATGTTTTTCAAAAAAACTATACCAGATCCGGCACTCTCGCCACTTGGTCCTGCTTCAATGTAATCGAGGATGGTAGGTCCTGCAAAGGCTTCTCTCAGTCTGTCTGTTATCAGCTGTACCTCTTGTATCCATCTTACTATTTGATTTGGTCTTGGTTGGGGAGTATGTGGGGGTTCTGAGAATCAAAATAGAGTCAGTAATTACGTAATTGTTGATGTACTGCTCCATATCGATGTCCTC
>JAPYYZ010004817.1:0-17028 GCA_030522705.1 Eretmocerus eremicus
ATACTTGGGATTCTTCATATACTAGGTGGTACGAGTCTGTAAAAAAATTTTGGTCAGATTTGGTGACCCGAAGGGTGTGGTCTCCCCTTGTGAGTCAATATTCAGTTTAGCGCGAGGTCGGAGAAACATTTGTCTACAGCTCTCGGTGTTTCGATGTTATTTGGGCTCGATGCGTCTACTAGAATGCAGGTCTTCCTCAGTTTCTTTTTTTTAACTCAATCCAGAATCGAAATAAGCCCTATCACACTTTCATCGGAACTCTTTCGGGAATCTAAGACTCTGAAACCCTCCTGTCCTGAATCTCATCAGTGAGATCGACTAATGAATCAGTGATCATCTGGAACATCGTCGCACACATGGTCGATCGCGCACAGAAAGATTGGCGAATATCACTGGAATTTCATAGTGAATTGTCGAGATCCATAGTACTTTTGATTGCTGAAAGAAAATAAATCATCGCAGATAAATCAATGAGAATTGCTTGTGTCTTGATAATACTACGTATCAAAACGCTAAATTAGTGATGGAGTCTACCTGGCAACCGATTAATCAAGGAATTACTCGCACTAACGAGGGGAGTCCGAAGGTTTTGGGCCACGGTTTTGGCTGAAACTTTGGGAATCGTCTTCTCTTAACACCAAAAGACAACATCTAAAGCTGTAAGGTGTAATGCTCAAGCGTTTCTGAGATACAGTCCATGACATTAGCGCTGAGCGTATAATGCAGTACAGCTATTACTACTATTCAAGACAGACCTGTATGAGCAATGGTTATAATCTGGGCTATATCTCCCAAACAAATGGGGGTCAGACTCTGCAGTTTTAGATATGTATTTTATTTTGTTACTATAGGGGGACAATTCCTAAGGTTTCAACCAACGCCTGAACTCAAACTTCTCAGATTCCCCTTGTGAATCGTCCATGGTGTTCACTGATTCATCAATGTAGTTTACTGACTCATCAGCAATTAATCTTCACTGATTCGTCTTTGAACCATTTACTTATGACTCGCATGGAAACACCAGTTAACCGCGTATTAGGTAGTTTAGAGTTTGGCACCAAACTCCCGGAATCTTCTCGTTTTGAAGTTTAGCACAATAAACCTCCTTTCCTGAGATGGAGCTATGGTAAGTAATCCACGCGATTAATCTTATCTGTGTTGGAAAATACTCATACATCAAAATTGGTGGATATGGGTGTCCTGGTGTTGTATCTCAAAACAGAAGATACATTGGATCAAACCCCCTGAAATTAATCATTTGTTACCCAAACACATTCCCAGAGTGTGGTAAAAATCGATGATCCGCACATCTAGTGTTTTTCTTATTAGTGGGGATGTTTTTTTGGCTGGTCGTTTGCAAAATCGATACCACATTTGATGGATTGCTGCTCCGTCACTGCGCAAAGTCGATGAGAAATCATTGGGCCTACAGTGAATTACACTGTTTCATTAGTAGTGGTGTTTTTTCTTTCAGCCGTCAAATGGCTCTCAGATCTCCACGATTCTCAGAAAGCCCGTTGTTTCATCACCCCAAATATTCATCAAAATAATTTTCACCGGAATTTCAGTGAATGTTACTGATGAATCAGTGCATAAAGACTGATTATACATCAGTTCTCATTGAACATGGATGACCTTCATTACTTCAGGGCATTTGACTGATTGATGAGTCGATTTTACTGAGTGGATTGAGGAGATTATCGCGCCATTGTTATGTCAGGATCGGATGAAGTTTTGATTCCTAAGGCTTCATAATTTTTTATAAAGATTTGCTCCAAAATACTCACTCTTACAATCATTTGTTCGGAAGATTCGCCGTTCTGAGATATCATACCTACGGCTCTTGATGAACATTGATTACACGAGCGAATAATAATTTGCGTGACAATTACGTTACCTGAAAAGCAATCTTGCGTCCTCTAGAGTCTAGATTTGACAGAGCACCGAATCCTTCTTATCCTCAGAACATTTGGGTAGAAAGATAACCCGAGCTTTCCGCTTCCCCGTTCTTCCATCTCAAATCTTGAAACAACTTTGCCTCTCAAAACCCAACTGATAAAAAATGTCTGACAAAAATGTTTCGTACATCAGTCTACGGTGTCCTCAAATTCACATGGAATATCTTTCAGATAATCTCTCGTCTACAGATTTCTCTTGCGACTACACTATCTCAACGCAAATTATGACATATCTCAGAGGACTGCATATGTTTCTTTGAATGAATCCTAGGAATCATGTAGAATCTTGGCAAGAAAATTGAGACAGAGAGGGTATCGAGTCGATGCAGATCGCCAATATACCACGGGCGATTTATCCAAGCAACCGAGGCGAACGCTACGAGAAGTTGACCCTCTTGAACACGTGTATATAACTGTATACTTCTCGACTGCCGCCCGCAGTAGCCTCGAGAAGCTGACCCATAGATAACCATCCGCGAGGCTGAACGATGGAGACGGAGAGCAGGACGTTTATCTGCTCGTGTAAATACGGAGTGTAGCGGAAGGAGCAGCCGCGCTGGGACACAGCTGCGTCCATGTGTTTCGACGTGATTGCGATTCGGAGAGGGCTGTGTTGCTATTGGAAATTCTCGATGCATTCTGGACTCTATCTTGCCGTTATATTCTCTGCCATTCAGCAAGTAGAAGATTACTAAAGCTACCTTTTGTTCATATTTTTTGACGTTCTCAAGCTGGATTCTATGAAATCCATGGAGAATTACTCCATCGCCAATTTTTTGTCAGAATGGAAGCGAGATACTGGATTCGAGTTCAGAATCATGGATGGGGTCAAATGAAGTTATGAATTATGTGGGTGAGGTAGCGAGAATTCGCTTCGATCGAATGCTTCATTCCAAATTGGGTGATTTCAGGAACGAAACTTCATCATTAAAATACATGCCATGGTTCACGAAGTTTTCAATCGGATTCAGTCAATTCACAGAATCCCTTAAAAATATTCGAGTGAATATCTCTTGATGAAATGTCAGTGAGTGCGATATGATGAATCGATAATGTAGATACCGCGATACGCAGTAAAATCTGTTGCAGAATCATCGCGAGCAGACGGAAGGGAATACGCATAATTCGATACGACCGAGCGGTGGAGAATTCCACGAGTGCGCGAGCTCATCTGTCAACGTGTAATAACACGAGTCTTAATTAGCGGAATCCGGAAAAAGCGAAACGAGCACGACGAAACTAATTAATTACTCGACCGCCGAGAACCGCGTCAAACCCCATCAGCGCAAAGGCCACGCGAGTCAGATCTGGAAAATACACACGAGCGAGTCGCTCGCACTTCGATTAACCCGATCAAACGCGAGCGAAGCTGACGCACAAAGGCCAAAAGCCATCGAATAAATTTGTAACCAAAGAGGAGAGAAAAAATCACCGCTCACAAATTCTCAAACGCCCAGAGTTATTTAAATTAATCGCTGGGAGGGCCTGAAACAGGCTTATCGCAGTCTCGCGTCGCACTCCGGCGCCTAATTATGACGAATTTGAATGGATCGGCGTCGGAAGCCACCCTTCCGAGCGACTGTCATTCTCCGTCCCTGGCATGTATCCGTCTCTCGAACTGAGAAACAATGTGAATCCAAAGGCCCCGCAAGCTATATGAAAGAGCGACGCCTGCGGAAAGAAGGGTCTCCCCTTTTTTCGCTCTATTTCGACGCAGTCGTAATGTGTGTGGCGGGGCAAATTAGCGAGTCGCTCTCTGCGAGCACATACTCGCATTTCAGTGGGCGTGTGAGTTTTGCAACCGAGGCAGTTTCGAGATGCGAGTCTCGAGGGTCTGCAGCAGCGAGAGTTAGTTTGACGCGGCCTTTTGATATTGGCGCGGCGTAACTTCTTGCGGTGGATTTTAATTTTGCCTACTATGCCGGGTTCCCTCTTCTTCCATATTGCTCGGCCGAGCTTTTTCACGCTCTCGTTTTCTGGAGCAAGTCGCGCGTGCTACGAGTGCTGCCGATCTGCATCTCGTGGTCGAAATTCATGCTTACGCGGCTGTTGGAGGAAAATTTTCAGAGCACTGGGTGCCGAGTTTTTTCCCGTGTAAGTCTGGCTGGTTTTCTGGAAATGCGCGAATTTGCGTGTTGCGAATTTTTCTGACGTCGTTACTTCGCGTCGAGGCGATAATTATACTCATTACGAGTACTCTGACTTCATTTTGGTATGCAGTTGAGCTAAATACAAGTGTGCTTGGGATACCTCACGATGACTTTGAAGATAAAATCATGGAGAGAGGCTATGAGGGATGATTTTGAATGATGATTTCCATTATTCTGTGAGGTTTTTATTTCTCGAAGAAAATTACTAATTACCATAGGGAGGTGGAAAGACTGATACCCATGATATTGAAGCATCGTCGATTCCTCTATGAAAGAGGAGGAGAGGGTTCAGAATTAAAAGAAATTTGGAATTTCGAAAGACGCTCGTTTCCAATTCTCCCCACTCATTAAGTTTGATACTCATCATCCGATTGTATTTTTCCAAAGAGACGGAGATCATCTCCGGGAGTTTTTCTTCAATATGCAGACTATCTGATCGACTGACGATTGAGAGATATTGAGAAAGGATGATACGTGCTATCACGAAACCCCTGAATGCAAATATATATCATACAACCAGGTCCTTGAAAATTGAAACGGATCTGAAATTGTTATTCGTAGGTTGACAGAGTTCTCGATTAATGCACTGAGGAGATAATTTTTTAGTATAGCTGAGCAAGTTTCATTATCTTAAATTGATCTTTCTGAAATAGTTTCGCAATTCGCGCAACTTTCAATAGAAAAGTGTGAGCTTGAGTGAATCCTGGGCTACTGTCAAAAAATTTTCGATGCAAGCTCGCAGCTTCCTTCTTCATTTTCTTTCTCATTCCATACATTTTGATGTGCAATACCCATTGAAAAACGGGTATGTTCTCTGTTATGTAACGAAGTTCAAGAGATACAAAAAATTACCGACAAGATTCAAATGATTCTCTGGTCAATACGCAAAGGACTTGCGCTCCAAATATTTTTGAGGCCCTTCAATCAGGAGGACAGAGTACATAGGTGAGAATTTTTGAGTCTGTTACCTCGCCACCTCTCATAATTCTGGTTATCATCCAATCACAATGCCCAAAATCTGCCGAGGAACATAGTGATCATGCTGACAACCAATGAACAAAAATCTCAGATTCTCTTGATCCTAAGAATACGTTGTTCGAAGCAAAAGGCAAGGATGAGACTTAGAACTATCATAAAACATTCAATAATATAGTTTTAGGCAACGGTACGGAGCAACAGCGCTAGAATCTCATCCTTGCCTCACCCATGACATAACCATTCGCTCCCCCATACATCAAACCTCCACAAAATTTTTTTCCGACCCTCGGCCATCCATCGCAAGATCCAAGTCTCCAAATTGATATTTAATCGAACGACGCAAAAAGCGAGCTCTCGTCCCGCGTTTGCATATTTCCATACCTTGAATCCTCCCCCGCATCCAACTTTCTCGCATTTCATCCGCCTCGGCACAACAACGCCTTCAAATCGTCTCCGGAATGGAATATCGAATCCCCTCCTAACGAAAACGAGCCGAAAAAAGTCGAGCCTCAATATCGCGCAGTCCCCGCATTTTTCGCACGACGCAGAGCTTCAGACGCGTCTCCGCATACAACTGAAAATATTCTCCGACCCCCGAATACATACGATAGAGTTTGAGCGTCGGTAAGGTGCTCCGAGTCTTTCCCTCGATTTTTTTTTCTTCAACTTTGTCGTGCGGCAAAGTCGTCGTCTACCGCGGGAATCGATTGGCTCTGGCGCGAGCGCGCGAACAGGAAACTCAATATCGCTCGTTGGACTCGTGATGAGATAGACGACAAAGAGGGCAAAGGCGAGAGGGTCGGGGACATTTGGCGAATGTGCGTGATTTCCATCGCTAGCCGGATCCGCCGCAGATGAGCAAAGTTTGCCGCCTGCAATGCAGAGACTCCTCGGATTAATAATCGAAATCGCAGGCGGAGCCAGAGAGAGAGAGAGAGAGAGGCGAACCTATCGACGAGCCGATTGGAATATACTGGAGGAGGCAGTGGGAGAATCGAGATCTTGATAAAGGCTCGGGAAATTCCTCGACGGCTCGGAACAATAGTACGACGAGCGGAGGCGATGAAAAATCTTTGCGATTAATACTCGAACTAGTTTGTACAGCGGCCCCGAGGGAGGAACTTTGTGTATGCGTCCCAACTATCGGAGGACACGGATTCATTCTATACTGCCCCCAGGAGCGAAAGGGTCGGTAACTGCAGAAAATTCGATTCTGAGATTCTCTGATGGATTGATAGAATTACAAATCCTCTCCAATATGACATGCTGGGATAAGAGGGATGTGTCTCAGTTCATTTGGGAAATCAATTATAACAATCACGGTTTCTTGAAAATTCAGCTATTTCCATAAGCAAGAATGCCGGAAATGTTCGTTTCCATAAGAAAAAAAGTCATAAGTCTTTCGTTACGCGTGCTTTTCCCTTATAGCAACTGACTCATTTCCTGAAAATCAACGCAAAAAGGAATGCGTGACCAATTGATTTTTCTAATCAATTTATACTTGGGAACGACTCGAGAGCCGTCTTATATTTTGAAAAATGACCCTCTCAGAATTACTCCTTGCGAAAAATACCCGTCTAATCAGCAATTACAACCTTGTGTAATTACTCATTTTGGTGTACGTTACGTCCTTTTTACTGCGGTTTTGATTCGTTTCCCGAAAAACTCTAAAAAAATATCTGATTTTTCTTTACCTGGATGGGCTATGCTATTCCATACGTAAGTTATAGCGATTGGAGGTCTTACGACAAGGGATCTCAATTACTCTGCGAAACTTTCCGTTGAGCATAAAAATTCATCTCTAAAAATAATATAGGCTCAGGAATGAATGATTATACAAGGGCCCTGAAGTTGGAAGACAAAGCCCGTGCCATTCGCCAAAGACCACTTGCATTGCAATGTCAACCAAAAAAGATATGAAAATATAACAAGAATCAGTAAGTTTTGAAGAAATGAACAAAAAATTTTCCCAATCTCATACACACTTATCACGACTTTTAAAAAATTTTATTATAGAATGATAAGCTTCAATGTTCCATTCCGCAATGAAGAACTCTAGCCTAAAAGGTGGAAACTTTTTCAATTTTTGTAATCCTCTGATCACAACCATTCTCTCGTCATTCCGAAGCTCACATTTCTACAATAAATCGTTCATATCCTCTTCTTCGTTGACAAGGAACTAAATTACAAGAGTTCGCATTTCATAGATTTATTGTTGTAATGAATGAGCGAATACTTTACGGAAGTACCATACTTTTCGCGCATTTCTGCATAAGTTTTCAAAAAATTCTCCACCTATGTAAAGTCATTCTGTGATGCTATGCCCAAATCATCCCCTAATACATTCACCAAGTTGGTAGCATTTGAGACCTCCTTCGATCTCTTCGACCTCGAGCTAATGAGGGTTGGCGTTTGCCGAGGAGCCCGGAAACGTTGAACATTTCTATTTCCAGCAATATAAGCTGATACAGCTGTTTGGCGCGATTTGCGCTAAGGGCTTTAATTCGAACCCCTTGCATTCCTTCGTATACTCGTGCTGTTTTCGTTTCTCGCCTCCTCCTTTTCTGACTCTCCGCCTTACTTTTTCTCATCGCTGGTAGAAAGAGAAAGAGAAAAGAAGAGAGGCGCGCACGCAAGAGAAGTGCCGCAACTTTTGCCAACTCCAGAAGTCTCGAAGATGCAGGAAGCTCAGCCGCGAACCGAGTCGTGCTCTCTGCCTGGAAAAGATGGGGCGGAAAAGTAGGGGCCAATTATCTTACGGAAACCGTCGCATTGGATCTCGTTCTGCTTCGCCCTTGCTTCACACCCTGTAGCCGATTTTTCACTCTTACTCCTACTTACTCCCACTTGCTCCTATCCTTGCTCATCTATCTTTGGATTCTACAGGAGTCGTTTCCCTCATTATGACCTATTATTATCGCATGATCTTATCCTTGGAGACTGTACGAGTTGAATCTACCTCTCGCTTGGACCTGTTAACTGGACTATTCAAGTTCTTCCTATACTGACAGCTAGTCCGTCACGAGCTCTCAGAATATGAATTCTTGCCAATTTTCTCGAGCGCTGTCATGCCTCAATTTGGCTTGATACTGCATACGGCCCAAGCTGAATACCACTAAACGAGAAGAGTTGAGATGATCAAGTCGACCCAAAGGAACGATCCCATTTGCACTTCATCTAAAATGTTGATATTGAAGTAGAGTCAGGTTGAGTGCTCGAATTGGAATTTCGTCCCAGTATGGAATGAACGAAATGCAATCAGTCTTTTCAAGTAACAGATTGTTGAGATTATTTGCAGTGAATAGGGATATAATTCGTGACTCATTCGTCAAATTTGTTTTTGTTCGCATTGGAGATTCAAGATATCAAAAAGACGATGCAAATGTACCCCATTAATGGATCTCTAACCTCAAGCTCTATGAAATATTTTCTACATGTATGATACCTCTTTTACGAAAGTCATCTGGAGTGAAAGAAACATCTTGGTTATGTCGTTTTGGGTTAGTATCCTCAAATTGTCCATAGTCCTCGGAACCTCTCTAAATCTTCGAAACTTGTCCTTCAGGTCAAATTCTCAAAATGGCAGAATCAAGCGAATTTGTATCACCTTTCATTTACATACATGTATTTGCATGGCTCTCCGGAGAGATCAGATAGCACAAAATGATTTGTATTATTCATTCATCCTCGTATAAGAATGAAGAAAAACCAATACACCATTCTCGATGATTGATCAAATTATCCCAGGGAAGTAATATCCATAAAACTCTCATCGATCAAAGCTCATAAATCAAATTCCATCGAAGAATAATGCAAATTCGCGAATTTCCATCATGTAATTGAATGCGGCTCAGATAATTATAATCAAGCGTCGGGCGCTCGATAACAAAGACATGAATCATGCACGAATCGCTCGGCAAACAATTGAGTGGAGCCGCGGCTTATACAAACCCCATTGTCGTCGAGCAGACTTTGCGGCTTCCCAGGAGAGCTTGGCATAAAACCGCCGAGGAGATATGCCCTCAAAGCTTCTCTAGGCTCGCCCTCGAGACTCGCCTCGATAACTGAATTTTCGTCCGGCTAATTGAATTGTCGCGCTCAACTTAGCGAATCGCGCAGAGGTATACACATCCCTACATCCTCGAAACTGCAAACAGCCCCGAGAGCCAAGATATATCCTCCGAGCAAATCCGATCTTTGAGGGCCGTATACTCGTCAACTCGTGACGCTTCAACCTCCCCCGGGCATATCCTGGCAAACTCTGACGAATCAGTTATACAGCGCGAAACAATAAATCCGTCGCGCGGATTATCATCCTGTTGGACGGCGCGCAAGAGAGAGATGTGCGATTTATGAATAAATTTTGAGCGACGATGCCCGAGTCTCTCGCACAAATCCACGCACGTACACACACATACACGCATGTATAGGTATGAGCGAGTGCGAGCGAGCACACGCGGCAGGTACTGTCTGTGGGCGCAAGGATAAACATAAATTGGCGGAGACTGGCGCGCTGCTGCTGCTGCTGCAATCGCTAATCGGCATAATTTAAGCGTATGATTAAGCGGATCCGTGATTTGCCGAGAGCGGAGGGTTGTATATGAGTGATGGCTCGCCCGCGCTCGCCTGCGAATTCCATATTCACAATGCCGGAGAGAGAGAGAGGGGGGGGGGGCGAGAGCGAGGAGTACGGGCAGACGGGGAAGCAAGCAAAGCCTGACTCAATTTAGACCGATTGCTCTGAGTTTGCTCAGCTATAGTGGATTATAACTCCTGACTGGGGAATACTGTAGGAGGTTCTCGATCTTGAGCTTGCTGATGTGGTAATATTGTATCGACCGATTTCCGGAATCTGTGATTTATCTAGAAATGTTTCGTTTCGCTGCCTCATGAAGTTCAATTCTCATCTATGAGACGGATACCATCGATATCCTTCCTCTTTTGGAAGGGCACCTATTCTGTTTCTTAAATAAAAAAAACTCATGACTTCTCCTACCGGTAATTCTTCTCAGTAATCAATGCGAGTGATATAGTTACTACAGCCAGAATCACAAATGAATAAATCTTCAAGACATCGTCACTTATCACGTTTCATCTTGTAATATATATTCTCTCAACATGAATCAACTAGTATTGGGCTGAATAATCAGTAGCTGTCCCCGTGGTGTGACTTTGCTGATATTGAATCTGTACTCCTTCCGGCACTCTCAAATCGAATTTTCAAGTCGTGAATATCCGTGACCATGGAATTGCATATGAAACTAATCATATTTATAACAAACGAGGTGAGATTAGCGAAAATTCAATCGTCTTGATTTCAGTATTCGATTTCGTTCACTTACGAGCGGATTCCAATCAACTCAGAGTACCTGGGATATCACTTATTGGGATATAATTTCGGTCTTTTATTCTATCAGTAGTACTAATACCAAGTAAGTTGAATCTCTCAGCCGAAATATCAGCGCGTTATAGCTGGTTTCATCAGTGGTTAGTCTTTCAGATAATTCTTCGCAGTCTCGGCATTGCTCTTTATTGAAAAGATTTATAAGATTTTCATCGATACTGGACTTGTTGTATGATGACATTAATTTGATGAATCCGGCCAATTACCTGAAGATTTCCACCAGAAAGTTGCAAGGTTATTTTTGGAGGCAGTTGTAGGCTAAAAATCAGCCTATGTGTACTGAACATCTGCTGATGGGATCGAATTTCTATGAAAATTTCATTTTAATCAGGACGAATCCGATCGTGATTTTTCACTGCACCAACTATTTCCTGCGGAGAGAGTAGATTCCTAAAGGTTACCGTTTGGAGGGTACGATTGTGAAATCACTTTCAGAGTCTGAGAAGCAGATTTTTTGCACCTTGCCAGTTAGAGATCCGTCAAAAATTAAACAAATTTTTCAATTCGGCCTATACTGACTACCATTTCCAGACTTCGTTACACAACTTGTTTGTCTAGTTAACAATCATCATCTGTCCATCTCCTCGGAAATATCACCCAATTTCAATTTACTACAGATTACGCAACAGAATTACTCTCTAGCTTTCATCTATTATTTGGCATTTGACGAAGCGATACGAGCTGTATTGATTGTTAGGGTGACCTGACTGGGCCAATAGGTTGAGCTGTCGACAGTTTTTCGGGGCGCATAGGAGCGGATAGTAAAGACTAAATAAACCAGAGTACCCATTCAATTTGTAAGCCCAACAAAATCTGTCCGGTAACAAACGTATATTGGCAAAGGTTTTAGAAAAATCCGGCTTTTCTGGGCACTAAAATGTTCATTGAGAGAGACGATCGATCGCTGAATTCAAACAAGACTGAAATTTTTCGTGGAGCATGTCAGATGTTACCCATTTATATCACGTTCAAGGAGAATCAAACTCATTAATGAGTAACCTTATCGGGCTATTGGAGGATTAATTAATGCTGCCAATATAAAGACAAGGCAGACCAAAGCTGGTTTCCGAGATGAGAATTCCGTCAGACTCGATCAAAACATTTCGGTGATGCAAGGGAATTTGTATGCTCAATCAGATCCTAGCGAATCTTTCTATTTGACATTTGAGATGAATAGATCGTTTTTGACCCACATACACACGTTTGGTCGAGAGTATGAATTTTTCCCCTTTCGCGGATTTTCTTATCTTTGGTATATCGATCGAAAGCTTTCCTAGACACCTCCAAAGCAATTCAAGAAATACCAAGATCTTTCCACATAGAGGGAATTTGCGGCTTTATGAACTCGAGAACCTCATTTGCTTGTGGAATAGTTCTGGGCATAAAGGTGTCACGTATCTGTTTCATATGTGATTCATGCAGATATCATCGCAGATTTTTCCATAGAAACATTAGTGTGATTGAGGCATCAATATTTATCTCTTGATAAAACATTCAACATTAGCGTTCAAAAATTTTTCGACAATTTCCACATCCTCTTGTGATAGACGCGGTTCGTTGAATTATACAAAGTCGTTCATCTCTACATCACAAAATTCCTCCTCAATCCATTACATGACCTCATCCCTTGAATATTGACTTGATAAGTGTCAATCCCGTCACAAAATCCCGAATTCCAATCAAATTCGACTACCGAGTATCAAAAGCAGCAAAAAGATTTCTCAGTCCCCCATTCTACGCACCATCGATTTCGTCACGTACTGCATCCCATTTCATTCCATTCACCTCAAATTGAGCGGACATCACAGGGGAGGCCCACCACTTTGCAAACGGTCTGATAGCCACGAGCAAAGAGAGAAGCCCGCACTGTGTTTTTATCATCTGCGCACAATTGAATGCGCGAATGACCCACTCTCTCTCTCTCTCTCTCTCCCATTGCTATGGTGTATGAGATCCGCATGGGGAATCAGGAATAGTATACACATACATACCCACGCCATTGGCGCATCGAGAGCAATGCTCGTCCGTTCGCGCGCTTTTTATTCGCGTTATATTCCTCGCCTGCCCGAAGCGTAGGCTATTCTTTTCGATGGCTCACAATGCACTGGCCCGAAGCTCGGCTATCCGACAAAAGAGATGCGCGCCGTACGAATATACCCACTTCAGAAATCAATCGCCCGGTGTGTATGACCGGAGGGGCTGTTGCGGAAAAAGTGCCGACTCATTTGTCCGCGCTGACCGGGAGAAAAACGCATTCGATTGAAAGCTCTACTCTATATAGAGCTTTTTCTCCGCGTGAGTTCAGATCTTCATATCTGTTTCCTGAAACAGAGTGTGATTATTCAACTGTAAGGCGACAGATTTCTCCTTTTGTGCTGTATACGGGATTTTTGATTCGTGCAAATGTACAATGGAGGAATATGGTTTTTTGTGGTTAGCTTCTGGTCGATATAATCTCTAGAGCGCCTTTTGGGCCTCGCGTAGATGGAAGCTCGCACATTTTTTTGACTGATTCTACGAAAATACTCGACAACATGATTGAAATATGATATGGATGGCTTAGAATTGAAGTAAATATGATTTTATTCCTGATCCCTATTCCAAAATTGTACGTAGGACATTCGAGTCATCATTCAGAATAGCTCAGATACATCAAAACTCAATGAAGAGGGCAGAAGTGTGCTGTCTAGGAATACATTCTCCAAAAACTCTGATTGTCTCCAATCAGAAATCACGAATACTTGATTAGTCACATTGAGCAAAAAAAATTCGAACAGACCGTTGGGAGGGGATTTTATCCTTCATACCGTTAGATTTCACGCCATATTCGAAGATAACTTGTCACTCATGACATCAAAACATCGCAATCATTATCATAGAAATCGATCATTTATTTTTGATTGATTTTTTAACTCATTTTACTCCGAATATCATTCCCTTATGTAGGGAGATGATTCCGACGGATATAGCCTCCAAAGAACACGAGGGACTAGGGATTCCAATGAACTCTTATCGATCGCTGGAGATACGGTGTATCCTGGAAACTTACTCTCTTTTTGTAGCCATCCTCTTTGAGCTTATCCCATGCATGTGCCTATCTTGATTTCCTGATGTTACTGTTAGAAGAGCAAGTATATTTGTCATGACTTGTTAGAAACTTGACTTCCTCCTCGTTACGACCTTCATTTCCTCTAAATGATCAAATTTAGTGATCTTCCCGGTACAATCGACGACGCAGAAGTACATGGCTACACACTACAGTCTGAAGACCTCACTGAATCATTCAATCGGTAATAGCGAGGAGCAGTGTGTACAAAGAGCAGGAACCTCATCAAAGGGAGCGCATGACTTGCACTTATTGAAAATTCTTCGTTCATGAGGAATAATTCCGAGCCTCAATCTCTAAAACGAAGGAGGTCCATCGAGTATTGTGGTCCGAATCTCTTGGTCAGGGACGTGCCGTTGATTCCTTCGGTGTAGCGCACACTTGCCTCAAACATCTAAGGGCATCACAGATCTGTCATTGCTCAATCTCGTGCAGCCAGAGGCCGTTTGTTCTTCTGAATATTTCCCCGTACATTGATCTCTCAACTCAACTGATGGATGGGTACATTTCTGAATTTTTCACCATCTCCGAGCCCATTTTATAATCATTTCCTTTGTCTTCCTCATTTCCTCAGAAGTTGCATTTCCAGAGCCGTGTAGTTTCAACCCTCAGTTTCGTAATTGAGTTTTTGACAAAATATCTCAAGGATAAATTTGAAATAGTACATAAGGGCTCACTAAAAGTAGTGAACAATAAAAATACTAGAACCTTTATTAGTGAAGTCCGGATTGCAAGATTGATGTGCATAGATAAAATATTTTGCCAGGAATAAGAAGAAAATTGGCTCAAAAGTGAACTTGCTAAAAAACTTATGTCTATCATAGCAAGAGAAGGACGAAATAATAGAAAAAATCACAAACGAACAAATTGGCATTGGATGTATAAACCAAACTGATACCAAATTTAGAAAACAGCCAAATCCAGAGGAAATAACGAAGAAAACGAAAAAATGGCTATTGGGAGCGGGTGAAAATCAGCTCAAAAAATTGTTTAAGGATCAGATCATTCCAAAATTTCTCCCAACATGAAAATGTACAAATCAGCACCTATTATTGAAGTACTAGTAACTAATTTAGTTTTAATTATAGGAAGGTGGAATTGAGTTTAGTTTTAGTCGTGTATTACGTTCTATGGATAGAAATGCGGAAAAGTACTACGCACGTATGCATTGTACCCTGTAGCTCAATAAATGAATAAATGAATGAATGAATAAATAGAGTGGATGCGGGAAATTCACAAACAGCATTGAATCAAGCTGAAGCGTAATAATGCAAATTCATACAACACTTGGAATTGATGTCGGCTACTCTGATGGTCTACAATAACTCTGTCGCGGTTTCATTTGCAAATAATTGAACAGAACTTCGAGTCATGCGATCTACGTTGTTTGATCTCTCAGAGTAACTTGTACAACGGGCACGCAGATCAAATTTTACGGTCTAATTTCTGTTTATCAGGAATATATTCAAAAAAATACAAGACACAATCGATGGTCTCTCATCCAAGTTCTCATCGCATCCACGAGCTGACTCGAACCACGTCCTACCCATATCCTAGAGAGTCGACACTCATCCTCAAACAGGATATCTTGCAAAGACGCCACACTCCACCTCGCGTATCTCCTTTTCCAGTTCGACCGCGGTCCCTCCCAGCCAGGATTGAGTTACGTGCTCGCAAAGAAATGGCTCAGCAGAAGAGTCCGAGTGTGAAGCAAGATTCCAGAATTCTCTCGAGCGCGAAAGCTCCATCGCCTCGAATCGGGGGACTCCAATCGGAAAATCCAATCCGACTATCCGGACACAGAAACGTCCTCTCGTCCTCCTCAAATCTCTCCACTCGATCTCAACGCCATCAACCTCGGCAACTTCCGTCCTCTCGACTAATTTCAATGACTCCGAATATCGCCGTCTGAAACTCGAAACCGGGCTCAGGTTAGAAACTCCGAGACTTGCAACTTCTCGGGATCCAGAGATTCCGTAACGATACTCGGCCGGAAAGAGCTAGTCCTCGGGATCTAGAAGCTCGGGATAAGACCGCGCTTCCGAGCCTGTATACGTGCCGAATGCGGCGGAAGCCTCGGCTATTAATCTAATCAGTGGAGCGTCTCCGCACGAATAAGGCCTCTACTTGAATCTCGTATACTCCATTGGATGAGGCTACCTCCACCACCACTACGCGTGTACCTTTAAATTTGTGTGTGTGTCTCGCTGTGGCGTGGCAATAACCCGCAGTCGTGTCCTTCCGGTTGCCTTCCGAGCCTCGTCGGAGCTTTCGCGAAACGCGCTGGCAACAAATTCACCCTCCCCCCTCTTCCTCACTCTCTGGCTATGCAAAGTGTCAGAGGCGGATAGATAAATGGCCGGATGCTCATTCACGTGTTTCGCTGGCAGGTAGTCCGCGAGCTCCGTTGTTTCGCTCCGTGGTACACGAGCTTGCAAGCTCTCCGCGTAAATTTGAAAATCGTTCGGATCGCCGATGTATGCGAATTTGATCTGGATTAGGGGTTCTCGAGGGCTTTCGCGGAATTGTTTATCGGGCTTCTTTGAGAGTTGGAGCGAGCTTTGAGTACGATGATGGAGATGGCGCGTTGTTGGAATTGCGAAGAGTGGCTCTTGACGAGGTATGCCAGTGTGTGAGGAGTGTTTTGCGAGGAATTTTGCGGCTGTTGCGATGAGAAATTCCAAACTCTCCGGGAATCTGGAGCCCGAGTTGTTTCATAACGGAGCGGGTCTAATGAGAAGGCTGTAATAACAATTACCCGGGAGGTGAAGGGATTCATTATCCCAGATCGAGTGTAGTGTTCCAGTAATATTTGATATTTTTACTCGTTGATCGGGAAAAGCGTGAGCTCGATCGTCAATCATGAGCGTACCTGAAATCGTGACAAATGCATAATACTTTAATTCAAAGTACACTACCGGTCAAAAGTATGGGTTCACTTAGGAGAAAATCTTGCTATCTTCGAAATTAAATATTTCGGGCCCCCCTGGTCCAAAAGGACTCTATTTGGGCTCATTTTGTAGCTTATTTTGCGTACTTTAAAATGTCAATTCAAAGTTCTTTCATAGGATGCGACTGGTTTTTGCCACGCCACGTTGAAGACAAGAACATTTTCACATTTCTGAGGGGTGTTTTCAATCTCCTGCATTTTTTACGGTAGTCATGGTACACTGAAAAATTTGTGGTGCGGATTTGGTAGCGCAGAAGCGAGTTGCCACTCCGTACCACATATGGTGTAGATATGCACAACAGTGGTTGAGAAGTGGCACACGCGTGGTGCGGAATGGCAACTCGGCTATCTCCGTGGTGCACTTCTGCCGCACTGTTCTACCAGTTCCGTACCACAGCGTGGAGCGCTGCCGCACCACACGCTGTGGTGCAATTTGCGTTACACGTTGTGGTACAAGTCCGCACCACAAATTTTTCAGTGTA
>JAPYYZ010004818.1:0-10228 GCA_030522705.1 Eretmocerus eremicus
GGTATGTACCATCCAATTCACTATGAAGTCTTATGTGGAGAGTGAGAGCATGCGCTTATTAGAAAATTCAATGATGGTTCTGCGATGAAATTTCTCACGCATCAAATACGCACTCAAGAATCATTCCGAATCGTTCAATATAACCAGTAGGTATCTAAAACAGACGATACGAGCTTAATTATTGCATTGGCGGCCGCGCATCGTCTGCTGTGTATCTGTAGTATACTCATGTGAAGTAACTGCGTGAATCGAGTCTAGTCGAAAATTTTGAAGTCGAAACGCATCTTGACACGCCGAGTCACTAGAGAATCTCTGGAGACTTACCAACAGGATATCTGGCCAGCAGATCACTTGTTTGGTGAGTCACGGAGAAACTTCGTGTTTTTTCAACGAATTCGAGTGAATAACGATGTCATCTAAATACTTAAATATAATGATACCTCAGAGCTATTTAAATCAGTAATTCAACAGCTTCTGGAAGCTGGCTGGATCTAACCCACGCCAAAAGGCCTTCTCAAGAACTGACAGTGACCAAATAGCATTGAGAACGTGGTCTTATGTGAGTTTCAGGGTTCCGTCTAGGAATGACGAAACGCAGACGCTTGATCTAGGGCAAACATTTGGCTATTTCCATCGAATCAAATATCTCAGTAATATTCGTCATTCAGTGTACTGAACATGCGTCTCCTATAGTATTCTTGTTCAGGGGAAAATCAGGTACGTTCTGCCATTTTTCTCTCCTCCGTAAGTATAGCCCTTCCTCCACCGTTGAATTTCTAATATTTTGATCGTTAACGCGGAATTTATTATTGTTGTTGGATTGAGATTAAGATGGATATTTCTGTGCGCGAGTTTCACCTCGGTTTCACCAGTCCGTTTCATGAAGTCTAGCTTGACTATGGCTGGGAAAAGCCAAGATATATATGAGTTTGCGTACTCAATTTTCGAAACGTTCCGACTCAGTTCGAATTATAAGTATGGAGAAATTCAACGTTACTCTTGCTATCATTATGTAACATGATATTGACAAGGGAATTGTGAGGAGTGTGAGATAGACAACATTCTAAAAAGAACCATTATGGAAGAATAAATATGTCTCATGGAGAAATTTCCTTACTGATCGTCCTCCAATATTTAGAAACTGCGTAGTGGTTTTTTGTTCGATCTTGGAGCACTAATTATAAGTGTATCGGATGTGTAGAAAATACTATACTTTATCCATCCTTGAGATGTTATTTATCAACGATTATTCGTGCTCAAGATTTGACCTAATCAGACACGAAGCACTAACCATACACTCTTTTACATTGTTTAAAATAGATCAATGGTGGAATATCCACCCTTTATCACTAGAGATTTGAATTCATGCAATGAGAACGCGTGATAATTCTGGAGTTCAATATAGCTCCAGACGGGAGAACCGTTCTGTTCGTCCACGGCTCATAGGGATATTTGTAGTTACAAACCCACAATCAGTATTGTGAAGTAGCTACACGTATCCCGGAAACCCTCCGTTTCCTGATACTGAGAGTGCCCAACAGATAAACAATCTGGCTCGTTGTCAAGTATCTATGATCAGCAACACCGCAACTCTACCGAGGCACACAGCCTCCGGCTGCAAAATAGATCAGAGTAGCACGCCTCCGCTCGCTCGAGTGCACAGCGGCAAAAACGCCTCGGGCGGCCACTCGTTGACTCGGCAATCCAGTGCTCTCGCAATACACATCCAGCCACGATGAAAAACCCGCTCGCGTCGCGGGGGTGAATTAGCCCGCGGCCAACCGGCTCTCGAGAGCGATACATAAAGCTCGAGCTTGCAACGTGTAGCACCTCGACGGTGTCTTTTGGCGCGTGATACACTCTGCCCAGAATAGTGCAGGTCTCTCGAGCTGCTCGCGCAACTTTGCTCATCGTTTAGCGCGTGTATGACGCGAGAGAAAGAGAGAGAGAGGGAGCAGAGGGCATACCTGGGTCCGAGGTCTCGAGCTCTCCCGCTGGAATATTTAGCGAGCCGCGCCGTGGTGTGAGTGGTACAGAGTGGAGCAGAGGCCAACTTTGGCCCGATTAGCCGCGCTCCGGCGAGCTTGCCACCACAGCACAAGAGCGCATCGGCGATCCTCCACTGCTATGCACCACTGATGCAGTATTATACTCTGTACGCGTCACCCAGTGCTCTTGCAACTATGCTACTCTGGTCTGTATGCAGGATCTCGAGAATTGTTCTCTCGTCCTTTACGCGCGAGCACATTCTGAGCGACGCGCTCAGCTCGCTCGTCACAGTCCAAACGCGTATAATTTTTATTCTTCTCCCGACAACGTAGCTCAGAGATCGTGCCTCATTAGCGCACGGTGACGCGCCGCTGCCGCTGATCCCTCTTTTTTCCCCCGATGCGCCCTTTGTTTATTCTCATCCCGTGTCTCGGTGCGCACGCTCATCACGAACCGTTCTTGCGTGAAAAATGCGCGAGCAAGCAAGAGCCATCAGCGAGAGCAAACTCGCTCACGGTGATTTATCTCTTCATCTGAAACTGATTTGATCCCGGATAACAATGCCCAACGAGCGCAACATCAACTGCACCCGGGAGCGCATTTAGTCTCGCCTGCTCTTCCCTCATTCTCTTTCGCTCTCTACTCTCGTTTTCACGGCTCGCTTGATCCATGCGTTCCCCGAACGATCGGCTACCCTTCGCAATATAGCTTTTATATCGAATTGTCGAACGCGTGCGAGAGATATTTCGAATCTTGTCTCGGGATGAAGTCAGAGCGATACGATCGAGAATTTTCATATTGGCACGTTTAGGATTTGTCAGCTAGCAGCCTATATAGACAGTGCGTTATCCTCTGGTTGAAATATCCGCATTAAAGAGATCTGGCAGGGAACACATTTTGACGTAGATACAGTGTCTCGACGTGAGGTGACAATTAAAATAGATTGTGTAGGCTGAAAGGTATCGGAATTAAGAATGAAGTAAAATTTCAACCTTATTTAACTTTGTTGCTAATTATCTCGAGTAAGAAAGAAGATAGATGCATTGATTTTTTTTTAATTTGAAGATAATTCTAATAGTACGTCATTGCGCCAGGATGAAAATTCCAAATATCATATTAACAAAGCCGTATGCAAAATAATGAAAAGATGCAAGATCGCGCATTAATTAATTTCTGTAGCTTTTTCCGTGCGATAAAAATTGTTCGATTTCATGACTTTATGTTCTCCGTGATGTTTCGCAACGGGGAAAGAAGAAAATCAGTTCTTGGCAAACTTGGAACTACTGGCTAACTAGAATTACTGGCCTAGAATGTACATCTTCGCCGGGTTTAGACTTGAATTTCCTCAGTCTGAGGCCAACCAGGAGCCTTCTTTCAAGCTTACACGGGTAGTTCAGCATAACATATAATGTAGCGTATTAGATGAGGCTTGACCGTGACTTTCTTGAACAGACTGATCTTTTAGCGAGTGTGAGTTAGCTCAACTCGGGATCGGATCGGCCGGAAATGCTTCCCGTTGGTTGAAACGGAATTCAACTCAGCTCGATCTCCCTTGCAAGGAGCTCGTTTTTCCAAAGGTGGAATTGTATTTAATTCATGTGAATGAATGCGCTCTATAATGCGTTCTGCTGAATTGTTCGCATAATTGTAAAAAAAGTTTCCAGATTGGTCAAACTTCGAAGTGAGTATACTAAGATTCTGTGAGAGATAGATAAAATAAAGCAAAACAGTACTTCGAAAAAGTAACTCCAAGCTGCCCTGCGTATCGGTCGAATGAACCACTGTGTACAATTTTGAAGCGATCCGTTCAAAGCTATTGAAGTAATTCAAATTATAGTGCAAATGTATTGTAATTACACTGCAGTGTTAATTACTCCAATAGCTTTCAAAGGATCGCTTCAAAATTCTACACACTGGTTCATTCGACCGATACGCGGGGCAGCTTGGAGTTACTTTTTCAAAATATCGTTTTGTTTTATTTTAAATCAATTTATGATGAATGTCGATAAAGTAGGGCTTCTCCTTCCCCTTGAAAGAAATCCGATCCATTTTTAGCTAATTTAGGCCATTCCGATTTTTCAAAACGATAGTATTGCTAGAGAAGTTGTCCATGTCTTGAACTACTGAAATAGTATTCAGAATAAAAAAACAGCCATCATTTTTGCCTCTGACCAGTGGTCATAAGCATATGCAATATGAGAGTTGAATCATAAGAATTACAAGCTGTACAGCCTAAAAAGCACGGTCGCTGGTAAGATTGATCTCTGACAATATTAGAAGGTACTACGGAGTCATGAGCTTAAAGTAACCAGGAATGACTCGTCGATGATGAAAATAGACGCAGTATACGTGGACAGCTGCTGCCATGGCCATAGCGTGCGAGAGGATGAGCGTCGAAATGAGCGTTCAATGCCTCAACGTGGCTTCCACTAGAGTCTCTCTCACGCGATCGCCCATCTCCTCGCAAAACCATGAATTCGAGCTCCCGGGGAGATCGAGAAACCCAAGCGTAAGAGTACGAGAACGAGCTAGCAAGACATTGAACAGCAGTTAAAATTCTCAAGAGCCCGCGGGAGATGAGGATATCCACTCGTATGCGGCGAAGCACTCGGTACAGCGGAGTCGCTCCAGCAACGAATTTCGCGACAGACCCGAGTGCGCGAGCTCGCAAAGAGAAAGCGAAAGTACAAATCCTTTTAACGACGCGGCTGGAGACATAAAGTTTTACGAGAGGTCCTGCGAAAATTTACGAGCAGTCGGTACACGTGGAAAACTTTTGCCACCGAGGTACTCCACCATACGCTGCGTCGAGTTTTGCCGCCACTTCTCTGCACCTCCTCGCACGTAATGAAAAGATAATAGTGCTTTATGATTCAATATTCCTTACGCACGTGATCTCGACGTTTATATCTGTCCGACGAAATGTCTGATGATGGAGTGCTTACGAGGAAATTTCGCTCTCCGCAGTACTGCACATTTCTTGCTTCTCTTTATTTCGCGAATTTTCTTTAGCGCTGTACAAGATGGACTGCCCTAATGAAGGCGGCACTGCATCATCTGAATACGATTCTCTGGCGAACAATCCTGAAATTTCAGCCAAAGCGATTGGTGATACCTGGGCGAAATATCTGATCTTCGATATGACATTTGGCACTTCGATGAATGTACTGTACTCGTAAAGTGTCATCGCCGAACAAACATGTCAATTCAAAGTCGCAGAGCTACTCGTTCCGTCAATTTCCTTTTCCCTTCCTCATTCGTAAATGGACCCTCATTCTAACGAAACACCGATATCTCACTCGTACAAGTCAAAACCGGTCTCCTCTTCCACTCTCAATGCGCTAGAGTCGCGGGATGCGCCCGTGCGTAGCTTTAGCTGAAATAAATTACGACACACATCGATTTCGCGCGGAGGCGAGCGTTCGACCGTCTGACCCGAGCGCGACCATTACTACTGGCGGCGACAGCTCAATTTGGGGCAGAGGCCGCGCCGCGCCTCAAGTACATCGGCGTCCCGCGCGTCGCCGAGGCCCGTGGAAATTGAGAAATATGGAACGGTCACAAATCAGCGAGGCGAACGAGCCGCTCTGGCGCGCGACTCGCCCCGAGATTATCGCCAGGAACTCGATAGCGGCTTGCCTTCCTCCCTCTCCCTCTGGACCCTGGCGCTCCACTCGCTCAGAAGTGGCCCGAGCACCTGACGATAATTTCCTCTCTCTGGCCTCCTTCCTCCGCTGCCGTCTCCTCTAGACTCGCTCCGCAGCCCCGGCCCCATCGCAATTCGCTCCGTCTTTGCTCTGCGAGGCGAGCGGGAGGAAACGAACGCGACCGCGACGACGACGACGACGACGACGACGGTGCCAGTGGTGCCAGTGGCGGCGCTGGCGCGAAGGCGCAGCAAAAGTAAGCGGAGAAGCGGGCAGTGAAATTAAATGAGCAGCCGAGTTATGGCGGTGTATGAATCCCGCCCGCAGCAGAGCAGCAGCAGAGCAGCAGAGAAGCAGAGATAGAGACGAGAGCAGAGAGAAATGGAATCTTCTGCTGCCGCTTGAATACATGCATATCCATGGGAATTTGAATAACGCGCATAGTTATGAGCTGGGAACCATTGAGGCATGGTACAATGAATAGAAAAATACTGTTAAATGTGTTAATTCAGAGGACTGTAGGGAATTCGAGGGAAAGAATCGTGATTTCGACGCAATATACTCTCAATTTGACTAATTTGAGTCACAATTGGAAAGTGGTTTAGGATGCATACGTGATCCTCAATATTGAGTTGCCTTCTGCCAGAATTCTAATTCTAATTTTTTATCTCGTTTTCCTGTGAAGAGACCCTCATGATTAAATCCCTCTCTCGAATAGCTGTTCCCGAAAAGTAAACATTCAAAGAATGTGAAGTGACCTAGAATAGCTACCAGTGTCCAAAAATTCAAGATCGGGAAAGCTCTTTGAGTATCCCAACTACAATGCAGAGTCAATATCATCATTAGAGTTACTCAAATCGACAAAACATGTATGTGAAAGAGAGCAGTGGAGAAACTGCGCGAGTTATGTGAAAAACTATGTAGAAGAAGGTAATGAGAAGTCCCGAGAAATATATCAGTGACCTAATTAAAATGGAACAGAAGTAAGATCTATTTGGCTGGTTCGTGAGTTTAATGAGAAAAACCTCGGGGGAATAGAGCTGACAAAACAGATAGCCAAGATTTGCAAACTTACCGAGATTCAAACAATTGAAATTCCTGTATAAAAATCCCGACGCTCCATCAGATGACTATCAACAATTCAAAAGTTCTGGAGTTCAACGATGGGATTTCCCTAAATCAAAGGATATCGGGCTACGATGGACACCTCGCAATTTAGGCTTCCCGAGAATAATGTACAAATCTTCTTAAACTAATCGACATTCCCTTTCACGTTTCGTATGGCTAATTCTATCATCACTAAGGGAATTTATGAAGGGAATATGCGAGCAAAGAGTGAATTTGAGTTCGGCAAGCTTTTATGGCATGAAACGGAATGAAACAAAAGAATCGAGAAACCTCAAAAAGTGAGTTCGGTTAGATTGGTAGTTCGTACAGGGAGTTCATTCAACTGACGGATTGCACACCTACAAAGCATGGTCCATATGGCCGGGCTCTTAAATCATCTATTATCGAATCGCTTGGAGGGCAAGGATCTAAGAGTCTTTTGGTGCGAAGGAGAAGGAGGAATATCACTCACTTGGATTTGGCAGACCATTTCGCCGTAGGGCCAGCAGCTGTAAATGGCAGGCACGAGGCTGAACGGGGTCACCAGCAGGCCGATCGCCAGGTCGTTGCTCGCCAGGCTCGTGAGTAGATACCTCGGCTACCGAAAACACGAAATTTTCCCCAATTAGTCAAGAAGAAGTGTAACTACAATTTCTCTCGTGGAACGCATGTCTGATCGATGTCTGACCGAGCGCGACTTTTACTACTGAAAGATGTAGACTAGCTACTGATAAGTTTGAAATGCTCTCTTTTCATCTGCGATTACGGAACTAGCAGTGAACCATCATAACTAATCCGAGATGCGAGGCCGAAATGAAAATTTGCAAATGGTAAAATCTAACTTAGAAGCACGACTCACATTTCTTTTCTCCAAAGATACGAAATCGCGCAATTGGATATAATTTTGAAAGGTATATCAGTTGATATTTGGTCACTCATATTTTGGTTTGATTCGTAGGTTTTTCGTTGATCGCTCTTTATGAGCCAACCTTCATCAGGTATGGTTCTCTAAAAGTGCCAATGAATAATTGATCTCGTGAATTCGGATCTACCAAGTCGTTGATAATACCATCCTACCTCATTAATGGACAACTTCGATATTCGAGATTTGCTGCCTTTCGTTCGAGATTGTTGCGTTATATCTGTATTTATCAGACAGATTCCCGCGCTTTGCATCGTATGTATTGTGTACATGTGAATTCATAGCTGGTTCTCATTCCATGCGATATCATTTGATTCGGTGTATCAGGTGACGTTGCCGACAGACGCAAGCGCTCCGATAGCTCAGTATGGTTATGTGTCTGTGGATATCGTGCTTGAATAAAGTATGTCTACTATGAATTTGACTATGATTGTGGCCATCGTAGCTTGAACGAAAAAAAATCCCTAGATAATCTTGTAATCGATCCTCGCGCTGCGCCCGTCTCTATCCATACTTCTTCACTTTTTTTATTTGTACGGACGTATATTTGTACCCTCTTTAGTGCCAGAGGATAATGATGAAGACCATCGGTTGATAACTCAGCGCGCTTAGCGCGCGTCGTTTTAAATCCTCACAGTCTTTTTTAATTCTATACGCAATAGGATTTTTGAGATGTTTGATTCATTGGCAAACTTTTTCTCCCGATATGAGCTCTAATAAAAGTGTGTTGATCTTCGTGTTGTGCGCAAGTTTCGCGAGGGGATTTGAGTTTCAAGATAAATTATGAATAGGATTTTTTCAACCATCACAAATAGATACCCTTCTCATGAACTATGTCCAATGTTTGTCGATACTCGATAGGACTTCCAAGATAATCAACACATCCATTCTTTTTAGAAGAAATCTCTTCGAAATTTATTAATGTAGGCGTTTTTAGAATCTGCCCATTTAATAAGATACTCAATGAAATGCTCTAAATTATTCCATTTAGAAAAGTTCATTCCTTTAGTACAAAATCTATTGAGAATCTTTTGATCTCCGCGCGCGACTGCGAATTTTGAATTAGATTTGGTATTGAATTTCCTCAACAATTGGAGAATACATGCCGATGATATATACTCTGTCTAGAATCTTTTGATCTCCGCGCGCGATTGCGAATTTTAATTTAGATTTTGTATTGAATTTTCTCAACAATTGGAGAATACATGCCGTTGGTACATACTCTGTCGGATGTATTCCGGTCTGATAGGATTTCCGCGATGATCTACAGATCCAATTCCTCGGCGTGAATTTTTTCCTGAATATGGAGATGCATGTGCCTTCGGAACCCGTCTGTTCAGTCACTTGCTCAATAGAATTTTATCAATCATTGACAAATTCATCCCCTTGATTTGAATCCTCTCAAGTATGTTTCGATCCCCGCCCGTGAATTTGTTCTTTGAATTCGATTCTGAATAAATTTTCTCAACAATTGACTGACACCTGCCCTTGATACGAGTCTCGATATGAATTGTTTTCAACGGTCGTCGATCTTTTGTACGGAGCACGCGCCTCTCCAAGTTCTAGATCTTGGATTGAATTCTCTCAACAATTGATGAATACATATTTTTGACATGAATCCTGTCTACGACGAGTAGACCTTACGCGCGCAACGCGCGCATTTTTCAGTTTTTGTAACATGTTACCCTGGGCGCGTTTACCCATTTCGGGCGTAAGGGCAAATTAGATAATAGGAAATAAGTTCTCCGCACCTGAGATAGTCGTGCAAGCACGGAGCCATTGACCACGAGAACCCTGAAATAGCGTTTAGCCGCGGTAGTTTTTGTTCAGAATGATGAAAAATAATGATGGTCAATTCCAGTGATATTGATACCGGTTCATAGACTCTACTGGTACCAATCACGCCTACCAATCACGCCTAGCGGTTTTTCCATTCTCACGAGCATGATTGAGGTATTACAACTTCAATCTCGAAGAGCTCTCAGTACACTCGATCGTCAGCTTACACGCCGTGGCAACAGTGGGACACTCTCCAAGACCTGTTAAAGAAGCGATCCGGTGATGATCCATCGCGGCTGCTGGCCTCGCACAGGAACACACGTCTCGGTTCCAGGTCGCACACGGGCTCTCCTGAGCTTGACGATGACGCGGGTCGGCAGTACGAGGTATGAGCGTACGTTGCTCCGCGCGAACGAGTGCTCCGAGATCAAAGAGCCGCTCACAATGTATCCGCGGGAGGCGAGAGACAGCTCTCGTGATCCGCGCCGCAGCCAATAGCCGGCTCATCTCTCTTTCTCCATACCTCGGCGGCGGGGCGCAATTAAGCCCGGAGAAAAGAGTCGAGACGATGAGCTCGTGTATGTATACCGCCCTGCGGGAGGTCTGCGCGTGATTGGGTTCGAAGCGCCACAGAGACGTATAGGAAAGTAGCGCAAAAGCAGGCTCAGCTCTCGCGTAATCCGATGCTAATGAATTCATTCGCATCCGCTTGAGAGAGAGAGAGAGAGAGAGAGAGAGAGAGAGAGAGAGAGAGAGAGAGAGAGAGAGAGAGAGAGAGAGAGAG
>JAPYYZ010004819.1:0-10228 GCA_030522705.1 Eretmocerus eremicus
TTTGCGCATCGAAAATGAGCCTAGTATACCCAAAATTGCGATTCGAGACAGTGAAATTTTTTGCTTACAAAAAGTCGAATAACCGAGTTCGGAACCCTTAAAACCGATACTGCAAAGCGAGTTTCAATGAAACCATGCTCTTGAATGTCGGTCATTGTAGAATAACTATTCAATTACTCACTCTAATAGTTAATCCAATCATTCTAAGAAATAATCGTTCGAAATTCATGTCACAATGGACATAAAGTACTTTACGATAGCAAAGTTTAGCGATGTGCGCCGATTCCAGTTTCCCAGGAACGAATCAAGATTTTTACGTAAGATTCATTCTACAAGTACATATTAACTTGCTCTTGAAGGCCATTATAACTAGAGAAGTCCAATTTCAGTGGAAAATATTTTTCAGAATTGAGAAAAGTGCGAAAATTTCAGCTTACGCCTAGCATAGCAAAAAGACAAAATATACCTTTAAAAATTCAATTGTGAGATGTGAATGTGAGTAAAACTATTGTAAATAGTTCATTATCATTTTACAACAATATTCGGACAACAATCAATATCATACAGGTTCAGGAACCGAGAAACTTCAGAAATTAAGGCTTTTCAATTTTAAAATTTTTTTTCGCTCGAAAAACAGAATCAAGAGCACCACCGACTAAAACTCGACCAATTTTCTGAATTTTGATATCAAAATCCATAGATACCTTCTCCTAAAGGTCCAATACGAAAAGCGAAAGCGACCGACACGGAAATAAATCCCAGAATTCCGAAAAAACGAAGAGTTCTCGGAAAAATGCGACTTCAACGACCTAAAGACATGTAAAGCCATACTGACCATATCTCAGCCAATTCTGATCCGATTTTTGCATTTGACAGCTTGAATTGAAAGTCAATCCAAGCACTTTACAATCACGTTACGAGAAATTCTCGAAGATTTGAAAATTTTGGAAAAAATTGTATGAGAAAAATTGGACATTTTTCGGACCGAATGAATCAAGTCAATTTCAAAATTCCATCATTTTCAATAACGTTAAGACAGAATCGATGTGTAAAAATCGAGCTAAGACTATCTTCATCTCGCGGAGAGAGAAAGCCAGAGAACGAAAAAGTACCCAGTAGCCACAGTTACAAGCTATTAGCTTTATTGCGTGGGCGTTGAGCCATCGGCTACACAGTAGAGAATGCAAAGGATTGGTGTACGCATTACCCTGATGTGTGTGAGACGGTCCGCTTGATATACGAGTGTGTATGGGCTAGTCAGTCACGAGGCTTACATACGTTAAGCTCGCAGGATTCGTTTCTCGCTTGCCAACGCGTTTTTCAACCCGCTTCACGTGAAGCGCAATCTTGTATGTTACACCGAGCTCGGCGTCACCGCTTGCTTCTTATACTCCTTCTAGAGAAAAATGCTACGGCAAAGAAATATCGCGAGTGTCGGCCGGTTATTATTGGCTAAGATTCGCAATTTTCCGCACGATGTTGGCGATTTTTCCTAAAATGCATAAATACCTGAGGATGAATACTCGCCCTCGCTCGGTGACAATTCCTATATGAATTTCTTTGGGAAATTGACCCAAATTTTCCGAATTTTCCGGAGAACTCTCCGTGGATAGCTTTTCAGCCGTCGCAAAAATGCCCCCCAAAATTTTGATTCAATCGGACAGTTAGTTCCGGAGCTACGCCAATTTTCGCGATCGATCAAAAATCACATACTCTCGCGATATTCCACCCGTTATTTCATCCCCAAACCCACAAAATCTGGAAAATCCCAACACTACACGAACATAATACAACCTTACACATATAAGTACACATAGGTTCACATATTTACATCGTTCAGGCCACAATTTTAGAGCAGTAGAGCCCATAAAGCCGGAAAATGCAGCAAAATCGAGATAAAAAGTACTGCCCAGATTTCCACGGCCAAATGCTGAATTCTGAAAAATTCGAAGGTATAAGCACAGTTTCTTGCTGCCAAATGGTTGAACTAATGCATCAATAAGATTTTAGCATAAAAATGAATGGTATAGTACCCCGAAAATGAATTTGGAACATTGAAATTTTTCGTCCGCGAAAATTGGAAAAAAAGCGACTTTCAGCCTTTTAAATTGTTACTGTGACGCGAATTCCTATCAAATCAATCCCATAGACGTTCATTATCATCTGTCAACTGTGAACTTACTCTGATCAATAGTTATCTTGGCAGTTCGAAGCATTAGGTGGTCATAATTCATGTTCCGAGAGGAAAAATGTACCTCTCGCGGAGGAAAATTAGCCACATGCGGAATCTTCATTTTCTCAGATTTGAATGAAAATTTTCACTTCGAAATCAGTCCACTCGCAGATTATGATATGCACTTGATGACTAGTAGGCCTAGAAGAGTCTAAATCCAATAGAAAAATTTTACCGAGGTAATCAAAATTATGAAATTTTAGGATACGCCGTACGGCAAAATCACGAAATATTAGGCTTAGAAACATGATTGTTGAATTCAGATTAAAGTGGGATGATCGTAATATTACTAACAAACATCTACATCAATAGATTGAGAATAACCAATACTGTACAACATTTAGTTTTTGTGAATTTCCAAGAATCGAAGAGTATCGGCTGAAAAATTTTCGCCCGTAGAATGGAAAATTGAGGCATTGTCGCATTGGAACTCCGTCAATTTGTTGAATTTCCGAACCAAACTCCATAAGTCACTTTGTTGGGATTTTTTTCACTAGAATCAAAAGCGACCGATACTGAATTGAGTTTTGGAATCCTAGAAAAATTGAAATTTCACCAAAAAACGCACTTTTTGGAGATCGAAAACATCAACACATCGAATCATCGTAACTCGGTCAATTTTGGTCCGATTCTAACGTTTCTGAGCTCAAATTGAAGGTCTTCCCAAATGCTACATGACCACGTGCTCAAAATTTTTGAAGATTTGAAAATTTTTGAAAATTTTTCGAATGTAAACTCCGAATTCTTTTCACCCCAGTAAATCATCTCAGACTCGGAATTTCGTAGGATTAGGCAACTTTTGATCCAAAATGCGACACCCGTGAATACAACGCGGCGACTAAAATCACCACATCTTCTTTGTGGTATGTTTATGAGAGCGGGAGGAAAATAGCGGCGACAGCAGCAGGTCCCTCTCGCTAGAGCTAACTTAGAAGCCTCTTCTCGTCAACTTCGTCTGAGCGCCGAAAGCTGACGCTACACATCAATTCTCATTGTGCACCTTACAGATGAAGCGTCACTACAGCCGACTTGTTAGCGTATAACTCGCCGAGCGTACGAGCAATAAGTCACTCACGCCGTAACCCGGTAGCTCTCCTGCGCCACGCATACATAACACGGGCGAACACAAGAGCGCCCGCGCCAAAAAACGCGCTCTCCACTTCTACTCTACACCGCGGCTTAATTGCGCTCGACTTTCGGGCTGCGGCGCGGAGATCGCCTTCACCAAACAACGCGCTCCCCACTTCTACTCTACACCGCGGCTTAATTGCGCTCGATTCTCGGGCGACGGCGCAAAGAACACCCGCACCAAACAGCGAGTCCCCCACTTCTACTTAACACCGCGGCTTTATGTCCCAAGCTACACAAAAAAGAGAAGGCGCGCACGAGCCTCCGCTTGACAGAAGTGCCTATATGCTCTCTGTGCAGCTTCAAGCCACACGGCTATATATGCACACGATTGTGTGCGTGAATCAGGTGCCCATGTACACAAGCCAAAATGCCTATGAAAATTGTAGGAATGCGAATAGATACGCCTATGGAACGCGAATGGCATCCCGCCAAAGGATAGATACAAAATTTCTAATCATTCTTGACTATTACAAACATCACCAAAACTGTTTGACTTTGAACCAATGAATGAAATGAAAAGAACACATATATTCCTTAACCACTCGTTGCCCCATCTCTGGCATTCGAGACCAAAACATGTAAGAAATTCACTCACTTGAAAGATACAGCCTGCTCCAAACAGAGAGATCCTGCTAGCAATTCATGTATCCCAGCTACGAGTGCGGTGATCACTGCCTCAACTCTTCAAGGGCTTGCCTCCAGCCGATCCAACTGCTTGTCACTGATAAAGGTCCAGGTGTCATATGGGATGGCAGAATCACGGCAATAACAAACGTTAAGGGAAGCGGGAGCGGGACCGTCCGCTTCAGAACAGAACGCCAGTAGAAACTGTACTGCTACTGTAGAGCTTGAACCCATACGATTCTCAATACGTCACAGACTTCCCTCCTCTTGACATTCGTAGTCTCAACTTTCGGTGCCTTTCGCTTCGGCAACTCAGGATGCTCTGGCTCGAATAGAGCACGTGCTATGGCGAGTGGTTGCTTCAATTGCGAGTACTAAACATTTGAATACTATAGCGTTTTACGCAATATTCAAGTCGAGCGATAAAATTAATCATCGAGAAAATTCCCGATTATTCTGAGAACTATGCGTTCAATTTGCATCCACTCAAGATTAGTCGTTTGCTAGAGGCGTACTTTATCTTGGTGAGTGGGGTAGGGAACCCCTTATATTGTCATAAAAGAATAATTACGGTTACGCGAGTCAAAATGGTGAAAAAAGCTATCGCTAGCTTCAAAAGGATAAAATTGAGTTATCTCAACTAATAACGGAGTGATTCTAACTCACTAGGGCTCATTTTAAAGATTAAGACCTATTCTGCTCGCTTAAAGGTTAAAACAAAAGGATTGAGATGATGCGGAACACGTACGGAGCTCGCACGGGTATATTCTCGAGAGCCGACCGGGCTTATTCGCCAAGGGGTCAAAAAACGTTTTCTCAAATTCTATAAGTCAGAATTTAGTTTAGTTTAGCTAATTTTGTAGCTATTGAACCAATCTACGTGATGAAATATCTAGTTTGGGATTCGGAGGCGATACGGAGCGCCGCCAAACGATACGACAGTTGTTCGTATCGAGTGAAGTTCAAGCGATTTTTAAGGAGTTGAAAATCGATTTCTCGACTTCTATTGGTCAAAATACAACTTAAAATAGCTGATTCTGTACCTATCGAACCTCCCTAAGTGATGGGATACCTAGCATGGGATTTCGAGGCGATGCAGAGCGTCGGCGAGCGATACGGCAGTTGTTCGTATCGGATGAGTCTTGAGCGACTTTTAAGGGGTTGAAAATCGTTTTCTCGGATTCTATCTGTCAGAATTCAACTTGATATAGCTAGTTTTGTTTGTACTAAACCTATCTAAGTAATGTAACAGATTGTCTAAGATTTGGAGCGGATACGGAGCGTCGGCAAACGATATGGCAGTTGCCCGTATTGAATAAATCTCAAGCGACTTTTAAGGGGTTAAAAATCGATTTCTCGGATTCTATCTGTCAGAATTCAACTTAGTATAGCTAGTTTTGTTCGTATTAAACTTATCTGAGTGATAAAATACCTGGCATGGGATTTCAAGGCGATGCAGAGCGTCGGCGAGCGATACGACAGTTGTTCGTATCGAGTGAAGTTCAAGCGACTTCAAAAGGGGTGTCACTCTGTATCTCGATGAAAAACTGCCTAAATCAAACTTAGTTCAGCTCGTTTTGTAGCTGTAGAGTATAGCTACTCTATGACGTACCAACAAAATGTCTAAATCCAGTCCACTGAGAATAAATGAGAAAATAACGCAAGAAATCCGAATTTCCGCAGATAAAATCTCCTCGAGTAATACGCGTCAACTGAGTGTAATTTTCTAAATAATGTTCTTATCAAAACGAAACTTCACAAACGCGTTGAGCTGTATAATTACTTGATAAAGATGGATCAATGGAAGATCTATTCATGTTGCCCTGTCTGTAGTGTTGAAAACATGAAGTCGCAGCGGAGCCCGACGGACAGAATTCTTGAGAAATGCTTCCGGAAATTGGACTTTTCTTCACGAATATTGCTCCAATCGGAATGGAACTCTACAGTTGCCTTTATTGATGTCTAACCTGACATTTAACATCCAAACGAGATGAGTGCAGAAGATACCTCTGGAGTATGATCGAGATTTTCTATTGAAAACGGGTTGATCGCTTGGCGAAAAATCGCATCTTTTTCGATGTAAATTGAATAATTGATCCAATTCAATCCCGAAAGTTGCTAAACTTCTCAGTTATGTAGAGAAATACGTAGTTCATTAAACTGAACACATGGCTCGCAATCTTTTCCAGTCGATATGACACAATAAGCAAATCCTGGAGCATTTACGACAAAATACGGATTTTTCCCTAGCTAAAACTCATCGCAAAGTTTCATTGCGCGAATCGGGATTGGCGCTTACAATCGCGAGATCACCTCTCCGAGTAATAATACAAAAAAGTACTCACCTGGAGTCACTTTTCAGATGATGTAACTGGATACTGCAATCTGAACAGATGCTTGGAAGGAATCTTCGATACTTGTGCTAGGTGTGTTTTTATTCTTTCTTTCTCCTTTTTTAATTGCAGCAGGCGCTCCTCTGCTCGCAATTTGTGATGGAAGCTAAGGAAATTTTGTAAGGAACAAAAATGAAAATCTCCTTAGAATACAACTTTTTGCTCTCTTGAACGTCTCCTGTAAAATCGATCATTTTGAAATTACGATCAAATATAAAAATCACACCTCATTTTCCCATGGTTCTTGGAAATAACTCGATAAAAACATGGGATACAGAAATTTTGCACGGACATTTTTGATAGTGCTTGAAAACACCTGCAGAATGAGCTTTTGAATGTGGTTTTGGGAGAAAAATTGAGAATTTTATTAATTTTTGAAAATTTTTTTTTTCCTTTTTCAAAAAAATCTTCGTACAAAATTTTTGAATCAACAGAATGTCCAATACCATGATAGAAGGGTTGTAAAAAGGGACATCTTTTTGGTCTCGTATGCTATATTCAAACAAATCTGTCATTTCAGACTTGCAAGTCACAGGCTGATTCTGAACCATCTTAAATGAGTCGCAACCCCATCAGGGCCTATTTTCTCATATCTCAACAAGTATCCATCTAATCAAAATGTTATAGGAGAGCAAAATCAAAGATTTTGAGGGAAAGAATAACTTTTGATCTCTTGACCTTTCCTTGTAAAGTCCACCATTCCAAACTTATAGGCAAAATTAAAATCCAAAATTCCATTTTTTGTCAATTTTTTGAGAATAACTTGGTGAGAATGCAAGATACAAAAATTTAACGAGCGTACTTGTGATAGAGCATAAAGTACTCCACAAGATGAGCTATCAGTCATTACTCCAAGGATATAATTGAGGGAAAGAGAAATTCTTAAAACCTTTCTCAAGAAAAATAATATATATCTGTACGAAAAAGAGGAGGAAAAAATTATTGGAAATGCAAATGAATGGATAGCCATTCAATTGAAGCACAACTTATTCGCGGCCATCAAAACGAACCCTCATTACATGAAGTAAAAATTTTCAGCCAAAGACGGCATATACCATGATTCAAACGAACTATCATCGGCACAGACAGGATATGTCTACCGCGCGCAATTTATAATGTTCTCGTCACTTGCGAGGAGTCGGTATTCTAGAAATTCATGATTCGAATCAAAATATATCAACTACGATAAGCTACATGGGACCAAAGAACATGCATTGGCAAACAGTTCCCCTAGAGACATATAACATTTCGAGCAATATATTATTGCTCACTTGACGAATCATTCTCAATCTCATCATCAAATGTAGTGGCTTACAAAATATTTGAAACAAAAAGGCCGTATGAAGGAAGTTCCATATCAAAAGAAAGGTCTTTATGCGCCTGCGCACTTGCGGAAGAGACTCTCGGTGAGACGCCGCTTGCTCACGCGGATAAGGCAATCGCACTATTTATGGAACTAGATCCCCGCCCTTATGAGGCGTATACTTGCTGGTCGAGGAGGAGAATTTCCTCCATTACATCTCGGAAAACCTATGGCGGCGTCCTTCATATTTACAAATCTCCATATTATACACATGGCCCTCATCCTCCTTCCTTCCCTCCATCTAAGTTTAGATCACGCAGAAAACGAATTAAGAGCTATTTTATTTTTTCCAAATAAGAAAGAAAAAGAAGGAAACAGTATACCTAAACCCCCTTAAGGTAGTAAAAATTGACAACGAAACGAAAATACATACGAGGACCGCGCAGAGAGAGGCTGAAAACAATTAGCAAATTGGAAAACTTTCAACAGAATACTGAGTAATGAAATTAGCTGAACCAAACCAATAAGTTACATAGTTTTCTCTGACAACATAAGAAACTCGATCAAGAATCTCAACCAAAACTCATCGCCCATATATCATCCCGGTCATCACCAAAAAAAAAGGCATTTCCTAAATATACTTAGGATGCCTACGGTCCCGTAGCAGAACAGTATTACATACGAAAAAATTGTAGCCAATGAATTCACACTAAATAATTTTTAAGAAGCACAGTAAGTTTAATTGCTATCACTCTTTTGATAAAATCATGGGAGGCGTTCCAGAGACTACATTTACATCTCAAACATCAGATTCCCATGGAATTTTAACAGACGATTCTGAGACAATCATTTCATTCTTTTTTTCCGCGACACCTTGGCTTCAGTAGGTGGCTCAGTTGAGCCAATATTTCTCATCGGAAATAGAAGCGCTGTGAAATATGAGATACTATTAAGACATACGAACAAGCCTAAAGACTAAATGCACAGCATCGATACTCACTTGCATCTTGGGCATAGTGTGACAGGCTCTCTGCGGCCAGGAGGAGCCTTTTCCCTCTTGCAAAGTAGACATACGGTCGGGGGCGCATAAGCGCCACCAGGACCCTGCAGACGGCTCTTTCGCTCATTAATCAAATTGGTAATCCAAGCATCCTGCAGCGAAACAAGCAATAGCATCTCGCTCAACCCAAGATATTGGAGGTAATAGGCAGCAGTCTCATTGATGTGGATCTGGCGCTGATAATGCAAGACCACGGGATCATGGTCAGCGCCACGCTGTCCTGCGCAAGGGTGACGAGTTCTACGGCGAATCGGAACATCTCCCAGGCGAGAAACTGAAGACTCACACCGGTTCAGGATGAAGTGGCCCAGCAAGGCCAGTACAACGACCATATTCTTGGCCTAGCCCTGGCCAATGTCCAGGCCGCCAGCACCCCAAACACTTTCCACCGCCTCTGATGAATCGAATCCGATCGGAATGATTGCGCAGCATCTCGCGGAGCGAGGAATGAACACGCGCAAGCATGATGTGAATTATCAAAATTTTCAATCCTTCTCCAAAACTTTGATCAAACGATGTAGCTCAGACTACGGCACAAAGTAAACTGACTACCTCTTTCAGATCAGAGGCATTCGTGAGCCCTAAGTGAGACATGACGAACGTGCCATTTCAAAATTGAGATTGATCAAATATATCGAATGCAAGCGTAATATATAACATGTGGAAGGCACACAAAACACGAGGTAGCGACGTGCAATACCCGAATGAGCTCTCGCGACTCAAGGCAAGTAAACACGCACGAATTTGCCAACAAAAGGGTGAGCTTGTTACGCGGTGCAAAGTCGTAAAATGCACGTATCGAGACTCGTTGTATACCAAAATACTGCAAGTACACCCGCGATCCAAAAATTGTTGCGTCTGTCAAATTAGCCCTCGGAACAAAAAAAAAAAAAAAAAAAAAAAAGAACTGATAAAAATAGTACGCTCATCCTAGAGAGGTCAAAAGTTCACTCCCTTGCCAAATTTTACGTATAAACTAGAATCAAGTCGGAAATTTTTTCTAGGGAACAAATCATAATGAATTCGACAAATATTTTCAAATCTTATGGTGATTATTCCAATCAAGAACAGAGCAAAGAATTTTTACATCCGATCGAGATAGAATCATTTCCACTTCCAATTACCCAGCCACATACAGAGCGATAAGACTCCGTGCGTCACAGCCCAATCAGCAGACGATCCATCGACAGGTCTTAACAAACAAACAATACAGATCAAAAGACTTGCATCATAGAAAAATATTTCTTTCACCTTTATAAGTAATCACTCACAAGCAACTGGTGCAAAAAACAGACGGCGGTAAATCCTTCTTGAGTAACGACATGTATCGGAAGCCAAAACAACAAATAGTGAGCTCTTGATTTTTTCTCCCTCTAGACTGGATTTCATGTTGTCTGACCATGATTCGCTGATAGATACGAGCCAATCTATCGCAGGAGGCCCGCCTGCGAGTTCTGAACCGGCGACTCTTGACTTTTTCTTCT
>JAPYYZ010004820.1:0-13603 GCA_030522705.1 Eretmocerus eremicus
TATCTCGGAATCTGGGTTCAAGACCCTCCTGAAATTTTGATACGATCTTTAAACCCGTGAAATCTTTCAGTATGCAAAATTTCAGCGATTCCTATTGTTGGGGAAAATAGTGCCTGAACCACCTTAAATTCCGTATTTTGAGCACCAACTCCAGGAATCAGTGGCTGCTACACGGGATAAATTACAGCTTCGAGAGCTGATCGCGTGGATAGCGCAGTTGCGAGTCTGCGGTTATTTCCGGCATTTAAAATGCTTTGCGTTGTGCAGAAGCGTAAAATGTCAAGCTTATCGACTGAAAACTCAATGGAATATGAAACTACAAGCGTTTCTCCGACCGCAATAATATGCATTACAGGTTACGGGCGAACAAAAATACGCGGGGTCAATTAGTTTCCGATATATCGGAAAATTCAAACCTCGAAGCGGCAATAGACTGTGGAAAAAATGCCTCGAATTATTGCTGTTTCGAATATTTCCTGGTGTAATTATTCAGCGTTGTTGACACAGCGACTTTCCAGTGCTTCAAATTCCTCGGGAAGACGGAGGTCTGATTGTAAATAATATGCTTCACCGCGTAAGCAGGATTCCCGAATGACATACTTTGAGCAATTAATAATTGAACAAATCACGGTTGCGAGAATAAGGATAGGTAGGCAAGAGTTTAGTTAAAATGTATTTTGTGTATAAATACCGCGTAAATTATTACGTGATTTAGTTGAGTAAATAATGCAGATTTTGTGAAGTTAAATATTCAACTGACTGGATTCATCTCCCTCATGTGTCTTCACATAAACGTTGCTGTATTTGCACATCCTGGAAATACCACAACCTCCCCAATCCTTTAGGGCTGGGACTTTTGAGTATCCAGATATTGACAGATCCTCTGAATCATGATTTGAATTTTCTCCGATATGAATCTAAATCCACGCCGGATCTGCGGATCTGGATCCGAAACAATATCTAGATCCGTGAATAGTGGGAAAACTGTATTCAGAGAGTAATTGTCTCAAATTCATAATATTTTTTTTGAGGATTCGTGGAGATCCGGATCTGCGAAAATCCTATCCGTACAATACATATAATGGTAGGATTCTTAATTGATCTTTGAAAAAGTTAATCCATCTAATTTTACTTTCCTTGAACAAGAACAAAATGACTAAAGCTGCAGCCTTGATACTCGTCGTATCATTATTCAGTTTATAGTTATGATGAAGTACAACCCATCACCCACGTGACAACCCATTCACAGCCATGCATAATTTTAAATATGTGAGGTTACATGGATGATCGGAAAAATTGAGATGTTAGAGTTGACATTGTGGCACAGGAGAAATGCACAATGTTTATCAACTATAACGATATTAATCAAGGAAGGAACTGTAGAATACTATGTCAAATTAATTTAGATGCTCGATCGATATGATCGGGTATCTATTTATCACTCACGAGTGATCCATTTTGATATGTGATGGAGCCAGCAAATTAGCTGAGAAAAATCGGAAAATGAGCCAATATAATTTGAGCCGCAGAGGCCGATTTCATGTATCTAATGATGTAGAACACTATAGTCCCTAGAATTGACATGTAAAATACAAGATTCCACTCACGAGATATTTTGTTTATCAATATAAATTTTATAGTGTTATTTGAGACATTCGAAAACAACTCTGAGGCCAAAAGATAACCTAAGGAGTTTCTGCCCGGATCCAGAATTCTTCATGATGTTAAGATTACTGATCATTTCTCAGATAATGAATTAATGCTAGTAAAAATCGTTGACTCGCATGAAGAAAAATGATAACTCTCTTGTATCAAGGTGCCCAAAATATTTATCAGAGCTTACACGTACTCATAGTCATTTTCAAATCATCGATATAGCGTACTAACAAAAATCAAAAATTGAAAGTGATCACGATTTCTGTCTTGTTACATATTTCAAAATCGTTGAACGGGTGTGAGTATCATATTACAGGATCCTTATTTCAATGTATCAGAAAGAACCACTTGCCCTCCTCGGCTATGAATAAAAAAGCTTTCCCATTTTTGAGCATCTGCACATTAAATATTCAGTGCTCGCCCGGAAAGATGCTCCAAATCTCGGAGGATCTCCGAAGCTGTTTTCGTGACAGGTTTGCTTGAGTTGGCTGCTTTGTAACAAGCTCAGTTTCTCCAGCGTTGGGAAAGAGAGTACCCCAAACGAGAATATTTGAGAAAAGCAGAGTGAAAAATTATTCTCGCGAAATTTGGCTCGCAAACAATCTTACGCAATTCAAAATTTGTCGCTGAATAACTGTGCCTGGTTGGGCGATAGTTTGGTGAGAATGCCGAGATCTTGGACAAAAAACACGGATCAGAATTGAATTCCATTTGGGTCTATCGACGATGTAAAGTATGCATCGTGATTCTCACTGATGAACACATTTTTAAATATTCATCGATTATCCCGCTCATTTTTCCTCACCCTCTTACACCCTCGTGGAATTTGCCAGAAAATATCAACCATGTTTAATCCACGATTTTATTCAAAAATCTCCTCTTGAATAAATTCATCCAGTCGAGCACTCATTCATCCATAATGATTTTGCATTACACGGATAAATGAAAGTGAAGCGTGTAAAACAATTTCTCCATAATTCAGAGAATTCGATGCAAGAACTCACGAACAATACCGAGAATGAGGAATTATCGATAGCTGATTTTCACAAAATGAATTACATCCTCGCAACGCTGCATCGTTAGCGAATAATTGCTTTCTGGTAAAATCCGCCTGCATCGATATCATTCAATATCCACCCATTCGATTCTTCCGAAAACTCCATCCACATCGAAAATCCTCTCGAACGAATTCCCGTAACTCTACGGATCGGAGATCGCATCGGGCAACTCTTGCGCATCAGCCAAATCGAAGAGAACGACGACGACGATGCGCAATGGTGAAGCAAAAAAGAGGCTATCGGGCGAGAGGCAAACGCGAGACTCAGCAATTTTGCGAATCCGCAAGCGGTCCGGGTCTGCACTTACAATGCAACGGCGTAAATAATTCCGCTCCGGGGCCATCAAGACGAGCGAGTCGTATAACGAGGTCTGAAAGATGTACTTTCCATTACACCGTAGTCGAATAAAAGCACGCAAAATCCATTGTGAGCTATGGCTCCATTGTCGCGCTCGGTCATATAAATACACGGAGCGACGCGAGAGAGCTACAGAGAAGGACTCGCTAGCCCGGCGAATCTGCTCCGCGCCGAAAGGAGCGTATATAGTGCCATCGCTCCTTACGAGGGCGTTTACACTCGACTCGGCGAGCAGTTCACGGGTCCGCGACAGCGTATAGCTCTCAGGCTCTAAAATCGCTAAAGACTCGGACGAGATGAGCGCTTGGATGATTGGGCGCGCTGTGCTTTGGTAAGGTAATGTGTCTGAGAGTAAGTATCGAGAAATGCAACGAAAACGGAGATTTTTATGCAAGAGTTGGGATGAATCTGGACCAGTTGCCGATGTACGAGGATTTGCAATGTCTAAAATTGGCTCGATCGCAATGTGGATTGGATGTTGTAGGCAACGTAAATCGAGTGAATGAATAACAGTGCTGTCAAATAGATCCAAATATGGTAACCTGATTGTATATTCAAGAGGAGAAAATAGAATCCAGGCTCAACTCCGTAATACACCTATCAGAATGGGAAATGCATACATTTTGCAACAATGCTCGATTTGGTATTGGATTTCGATCTCTCATCGATGAGCTTGCAAAGCTCGAATTTGGACAGGCAACTCAAGCGATTATTCAGAGCAGCGTTCCATCGGTTCTCTGAATAAAACCGACCTAGGGCAATTAACGCTACAGATGTAATATTAATAGGGTTCCCTTGAAACCATAAAATGCTCAAATCAAACTCGAACCGCCTCTCACTCTCAACTCCTGACAGATTCCGAGATCTCCATCACCACAGCGTACAAATAAATCCCCCTCACAATAGCAGGTGCAAGATCTCCGATTGCCTCCCCACTCTCGGGTCAATACGACTTCCCACCAATGCATACTTTCGCACATCCTCTCGTCGCCTCTGCTCTCGCATTTCAAAACACAAACAGAGCTTGCAGCAAAGCTCGAGCCCGACCTACACCTTGCGCCACCCCGGCCCACCCGCTCGAGTCCTCGCGCCACCCAGCCCTTGTTTACCCGGTAAAACTCGCTCTCGGCCCCCATCGGAGCTTGCAAGCTCCGCAAGCTCCCCAATTGCTTGGATACTGACGGGTGCAGTAGGCCGGCTCGTCGCTCTTGTCGTCGCAGTCGTCCTCTCCGTCGCAGAACTTGTCCTGGGCGACGCACACGCCCGACTTGGCGCACCTGAGCTCGCTGAGCTTGCAAGCTCTCCAGCCGCCGGCCGTGGCCGGCTGAGCGTCCGTGGCTGCGTCCAGGGCGCGGCCCGACAGCAGCAGCAGCAGAAGCGCGCATAGCGGCAGCAACATCTGCCCCCGGCCGCTGCTCCAGCGGCAGGTGCTCGTCGACGGGCGGCTCGGCTGCAGGACGAGGAGCAGGAGGTATCGATCGCGGCGCGGCCCAGGAGCCGCGAGGGCATCCTCCCGGCGGCTGAGCTGCAGCGCGCCCCCCAGCGTAGACGTCCCTCTCTCTCTCTTTCTCTTTCTCTCTCTCTCTGCACACAATCTCTCACTGATACTAGGAGACTCCGAGTGTATATGGGTGTGTACGCGTGGGGGGTGAAAGGAGCGCCCGGCCCGAGGTCCCGGCTATCACTGGCGCTAGGGAGCTTTGCAGGCCTCGCGCGTAGGCAGCCGGGACGCCCAGAGTCTGGCCGGGGGTATATGCGCTATGCGCAGTGTCTGCAGAGCCGGGGCTCTCTCGCTCTCGCTCGCACGAGCTTCGGCGCCCGCGCACTCTGCTCCTGCAGCTCCTGCAAAGGCAACGCGCGCGAGAGCGACGCGAAAGCTCGGCCTGTGCTTGCAAGCTCTCACACATAGAGAATCGGGCACCTGCTCTCGGTCAGATGACTCGATGAGGGGGTTTGAGGGAGGAGAGCTTGCGGCAGGTTTGGGATTTTTGAATTTGAGGATGGGAGCTTGCGAGAGAGCTTTTTGAGGACGTGGTCGAGGAGGAGAGTGGAGCTCGCGGATGGGGGTTGGGAATGATGGGTGCGAGCGGGATGAGCCTCGAGTGACATCTCACTTAGGGGCTGGAGAGAGATAGATGGTCGACGCGCACAATCTTTTTATTGGAGCGGGTGCGCGAGGCTTAGGATCATTCGGATAATGTCGAAGAGATTGTTATTGATAAGCGCGTTGGATGAACGAGAGCTTTGTGTCAGAGTAGCCCTGTTATTGGCCGGCGAGTTTAGTATTCCATCCTCTTTAATTTTCAATATTATATTTCGCGGGCTCGGGCGTTGTGTTTTCCGGCGCCGGCGGAAAGGTGAGAGATACTCACGGACTGGGTTGCTTTTCGAAAGATCAATGGCTGCTGGATACTCAAATCTTACCAATTCGAAGGTATCAAATGTTAATGATGTTTCCATCGCCTATCAGAATAAAATAATCCTGGCGTTTGGAGGCCGCATCATTGAGCTTCAAATGTAAGTCTTGGATGGACCTTAGATCGGAGGTGTTGTTTAAGAATCGCAATTATGAAGTGAAAAAGGACCTTTCATATAGAATTATAAGCGTTTGCTAATTGATTATCCTTTCAAAATAATATACTCCTAACCGTATTCGATCGAAGGTGGTTCTCATCGCTTTAGTCTTGCGAGGCCTTTCACAAATTTTCTACGAGATAGTGTACTAATCGAAGCCTACCGAAGCTTTTCGAACCTCTAACTCTAGCGTGCATATCTCATATCTTTGAGATGTACCTCATATCATTTGAAAGCTCGATAAGGGACTTTCATTCTAAGAGCATCCAATTTCCATCGAGTTTGAGCTGTTTTAGCGATAAGAGCAAGACACTTCCTCGAGATTTCAAGCGCATTTTCATGGCGAATAAGGCCAACTTTTGCACGCACCTATTGTTCCGGTTCTGCAACTTTTGTTCGTCTGTCAGATTTCTTGGTGCACTTTGAGGCACTATAAAGATAACAGAGTTACCTCAAAAATGAGCTTTGGGACATATTCAGAGAATAAAGATTTGTTCATCTACCATAAATTTTGTGATTGACGTTCTTTTTGTAGAATTCGATCACCCGGTTCTCATTTAGCAGGTCTTGGGAAATCTCAGAAACTTTTGATATTTACTGGCACACCTCGATCAAATGAACTAGGCTCCATTTATTGGGGTCTAGCTAATGACATATCTCCTTCAAATAGTCATTTGCAGAGTGGTCACCAATTTTGAGATCGATTAGCGAAAGGTAAGAGACAATGGTACATGATCTCTGCCAGAAAAACCCATAAATCTGAGAAATCGGTGAGTCACTTGGTCGGACTTTTGGACTTCATTCGGTTCTCACGACCGTAGCAGTTAACGGACGATCTTGTAACTTTCCATGATTGTTCCTTGTGATCATGAGAATCACTTTTTCTAATGAAGAAGGGTGTACCTTGATATGATGAACCGAGACACGTCGTGAAAAAATTGTCACTCCAGAAGTCAAGAAATGAATGATGTGTCTTTAATGGCATGCTGTTTGAGCACATCTTGTGAGCACATTATGTTGAACCCTCCGTATTTTTCAAAAAGAAACGAAGATTTCAGGCCCTGTTTCATTGCTCTATTTCGATATGAAGGTATTTGAAACTCAATTTCTTGCAAAAGAAAATAGTAGCAAGAACTTGAATATAATCCCCGTTTTCGACGAAGTTCAAAGAAACCTACACATCTGCCCCAGAATACCTATGATGTATTTGGGATTGTATTCAAAATATCAGAGCCACTTCGCTCTATCGGAACTATGAATGAGCCCATCACAGTCATTGAGCTTCTTAAACTCGTCTGATTTCATAACATGGACGCATTCGGTACGAGACGTTCGAATACAACTCTAAATAACTCCGAATGCATTTTGGGCTATTATGAGAAAATGTAGAAACACGCTGCTGAAAGAGATTTTAGCAGTATGCTTTGTTGAAACGATTCCAAATATTTTAGGAATCTTTTTCTTTAGGTTACCATTATCGGTATTTCATTTATTCATCTTAAACCACATGAAAATAGAGACCAAAAATAATTTTTCCAAAATACGTTCATTGGAGTACGTCCAAACACTTCCTAAGCTCACTATGACCTAAAAGTAATTTTCTTCGTAGTTCTTCAAATTTGATACAAGACATTGTTGTATAGCTCGGTGAGAATTTTTGTTCAAAGTGTCACAAAAAGGATTATATTTACTGAGTCACCACAAAAACTATCTTTACAGATTCAGACATGTACCCAGTATTTTTCCATCATTCTACTTTTTGAGATCAAAATGGAAAAGTTTCTGGAATTTTTCCATATGAGCGAATAGATCAAGAATCACCCATTCACTCTCTTTTTCAATAGATAACATTCTGTACTGTATAACATCACGCATAGCCAAATTTGAATGGGATTGTTCGTTAGCATTTGCGAATGATATTGACACTCGTAAGAGATTGGCTACACAAAGCAAACTGTATACAATATTTGGCTAGTTGTGTAGGGGCTTCAACATGTGGCGGATACTGCAGCGCAGTGGACAAACAGGTTCCATTCTGAATAGGCAGAATTTCACCCCCGGGCGATCATCCCTCTGTCTACCCTGCCGTACGTTTCCTCGAAAGATAATCCCTTACATTAGTGGATCACGATTCTCATTCTTTGCTGCCTGCTATACAGCAGATGCACATGCGCTGCATAAATCTCTGTTTGTTGAGCTTGGGGACCGAATGAAATTAAGGTAATCCAGCTCTTTAAGTAGAACTTCTGTATTCAAGTTTTGAGTATTCGTATATAGATCGATGTAAGTCTCGTATTAATTCTCCAAATCTTTTGATATATGGGTATCTCTATGCTAAGCTGAAAGAAAATAAGACATCGCTAGCTGCATCACCGTGTACAAGAAGATGATAACTACGAGTCACATACAGATATCCTGGGCGGAAAGAGCAGGTTAGTTAGACTAACGCTGTAAAAAAAATTTACATGCAGGACAAACATTATAAAGTGCACATGACGGTGCCTTATTATAATGTTCGTCCCACGACAGAATATGGACATGATACAACAATCTCACATGGGCGTGACCTTATCATATGATATCCCTACGTCACATCAAGTTTCAAAGAATCACCGCACGATGTTTCCATATGATATCATAATGTGATCTCAACATGTATTACATGTATTTTGATGTCATCATATCATGTTCCTACGCTATATTTGGAGCATCAAGTTTCCATGTAACGTTGTAATGTGATATTGATTATGTGTTGTAATGTGATGCCATATACATGTCTGGGTCCAGTTCCTGTGAAATGTCTCTCCTCGTTACTCTCACGTAGTAATGTAACGATGTGATGTTGATAGTGTGATGTGATGCTATCATGGATGTCACATAAAGCATGTGGTCACATGACACAAATTGCAAGGCGTTTGACATAGTCCTGCACATAACAACATAAAAATTCGACATGAAAGAATCGTATAGGCTTCCATACATTATGCGAAGGTGTCGCTCGGCATGAGTACGTTACATGGGAAAATTACATGGAATGTTCAACATCACAAGGGACCTTTGCCTGGAAATATTTTATGGGAACTTTCCATGATGCGTTTACATTATATGATAACGTCGCAATACCATAATGATTCGGTACAGGAGAATATCGCATCGTGCCCGTTACATGGAATCACCGAGTCGAAACATTCCACGGAAATATGACATCGCATGAGTGCATAATACGACATCACAATGTTTTATCAACATCACATCATCACATCGCATAGAACCGTCATGCAGGAACATTTCCGAAAACTTTATCTGACATCGGCACGTTGTATGGATGACACCACATGATAATACCACAACCCATTTTCAACATCACATCTTGACATCACATGAGATGGATCATCGTGCAGGAACATTTTCTGAAGACTCGATATAACATTATATGATAATATTACGACCATGTTAGGTATTCGTATAATGTTACAGGACAAACATTATGATGTGTTATCATCGCATCAACGCACTTGGTGGCTTTATTTTCAACAGAGGAAGGGGATCACCTTTGGTGCAAACTGCAAAGAGCGCATCCTGATTGGGAGTACGGTAGTCGGATCGACCTATCCGAGTCCTTCATCGCGAGAGGAATCCTTAACTATTCCAAGAAGGGCAGATCTGTGCGTATTTTTAATTGACGTCTATGAATGCCAACGCTGAGATTCAAAAAATCCGGATTAAAAAATTAAGTTCAGCTACCCGATCAGAGACTGATATTGAGTTTAGACTCAGCAAAGTGGGTTATGATGTGAAACTTCATGACAATGCGCGGCCTAGTGGATAAGGTCCTGGCCTTCAACGCAGAAGGTCCAAGGTTCGAGTCCCGGCCAGCACCAATGTGAATTTTCATAAGTGCCTTTTCGGTGGCTTCGGTGGTTCGGAACCCATCTAAAACTGTAAGTCCCGCAAAATAACTTCAAAAAGAGGTTGAGAATACGTTAATAAAAAAAAAAGCATCCCTCGTTCTTTCAACTCCCCTCCCCTCCCTTCATTGAAGTATCCAGAGAATTAGTACGTTCAACAAAATGAGACAAAGCTATACATATTGAGTCTTTCCTCGCATTGCTTCTAAAATTCACATGTGTGCTTCAATTAACAATTTGGCAACATACGTCGCTCCAAAGCTGAGGTTATGAATGAGTTCGAATGGTAGACGGTTCGCCACCCGGTCAAGCTAGAAGCGTCAAGTCATTACTAGATTGAATAACTTTTGATTAACACAGCCAAAGTGAATGACACATTCAACACTCGTATTTAATTTCAAAATCATATAAAGTGCGATGACCCACGAAGTGTAACTCGCGAATCTCTTCCGTATTCAAAATTTCGGAGGCGTAATATAGCTCCCGCTTCTCTCGATGCGTGTACGTATCTCTCTCGTTCCGCAAAATCAAAATGATTACATTGGGAATGTTAAACTTTGATGATCATTAATTTTACTGCCAACTAATTACTGAAGGCTGCCGGAAAGCTTTGACTGGCTTGCGCTGATAACTGTCCTTTCACAAACTTGCCAGAAGCTCGCGAGGCGGAGTGTCTTGCCAACTCAAACTCAACTTACGCCTCGCGGAGAGAAGCAGAGCCCGCTCGCACTTTGTCTCGAAATACGGGAAGCGCAGAGAGAGAGAAAAGAGGGAGAGACACGGCGGATTAGACGTTTCTCTCTCTCTCTCTCTCTCTCTCTCTCTCTCTCTCTCTCTCTCTCTCTCTCTCCCTCTCCCCCCCCCCCTCCCCCCCCCCCTCCCCCCCCCCCCCCAAACTGGCTGTGCGAAACAGTCAAATTTGCTCCGAGCCACGGAGTATACCAGAATGAAAGCTCAACAATCAATTTGAATAATGGCTTGTTAAAGCAAACACCAGACCGTTTTGAATTCAACTGTGCGCAAAAATCGCCGTATCAAATTTTATGCGCGACAAGCTCGTTTGGAGGAGCTTGTCTATGCACCAGATTAGAGTGATATTTTTCAGAGAGGCATAAATTGTGCATCTCTTAAAGCTCCGTCTCTGCTCGAAAGAGGCGGAGCTTTTACATCAGTCTCTTCGGTAGTAGTCAGGCGTCGAGGCAGCAGAAAAAACGTGATAATTGACTTCGCTAGGAGAATTTTTCCCAGAGCCTAGAAAGCGTTAGAGAAATTGTATCGCGGTGCTCGGGAGGTATATATACATATGGGTTTTGAGATGTATAGTCGGGAGTTCGCGTTAGCGACGATGTTTCGCCTATGAATATGTAATATCGGCCGACCTGCATTCGGTGACCTGCATTATATGCACGATAAAAGATGCGGATTCAAAGGAGAAATTTAGAATTGCACGTATGAGGGGAGAGCTGAAAGAAATGCGATATCAAAGCCCGTGAATTCAAGCCAAACGGTACGTCCTCCATACTCCCTTAAGAAGATGGATGAATATTGCATGTCTGCTTATACGCGGCGCAGGTAGGTCAACCGACGGCTGACCCCAATTCAAAATCCTGCAATTTTCTGCGTTGATGTTGGTCAGAATGGGGCGTGGAGTACGTAACCACAACGCACAGTGAAATGTTTTATCCAGCAGGACAGAATCTCGTTACTCTGGTAATAGATTCTCATTTTATGCACCACGATCCACAGTCTTTGACTTCATTATGCGAGGGTGTGTCTCCATTTGGAGGGTTCCCGACAATTATCGGGCAAGTTCATTTTACGAAAGTTTCCTCGGTCATGGTATCTATATACGCTAGAGATCACCCTCAGAAATCATCTTTATGCATTTTTCCGGTTGAAATAAAAATGTATCCAGTTCGTCGTACTTTGAGAAAATTTTGATAATATTACTGTTGCAATGATTGGGTATTTTTTGACGATTTCAAAGGTGGGCTCACGTCACTTTGGTCTAAAACCCTCCATTATACACTTTTTTACTTCGGTTGGGTTGCCTCATTTTTTGCAATAAAATCTTCAAATGATTCAAAAGCCAACATCTTAAAGATTTTTTGTGATCGTCCGCGTACAAATTAGTGATCGAGTTTCATATGCTTGTCACAAAATATATTTTGATACTCGGGCCTAACAGTTTCCACTTTCTTGTAATAATTTAGTTCACCTCTTCCGGTTTGAGCCTCATAATATCATTCAAAACGTGGAAATCAGTATTACGCCGTAGTATCGAAATATACTATCAAAATCTTCAGAGGTCATCGACCTTCATTCTTATACATCAGGATAGATATCAAACAGGTTTCGTCATCAATTTCAGACTGATTCAATTACCTCAATTCTCTCACACTCGGTCGAACAAAATCTCGATCTTGAAAACTTCACAACGACTTCGGATTTCCCGTTCCCGTTTGAATTCCATACGAACACAGAGTTACTAGTACATCGAAAGAGCGAACAGCTATCTCGTTGAAAAATATTTCATGGCGCAATCAGTTTTCAATATCGTACAGTAGAAGCTCATATTGCATGCAAATTAGCTGACATGCTTCAGTAATTGTAGATAATAGAATCTCAAAGTTATCTTGACTAGGCGCTCGCATGAGGAAGTATCCAGAGTATGCGCAACTAATTTAGCTATTGTACGTGTACCATCGCATATAAGCGTCAACTTTTCATTCGCGGAGCCCGAAACTCTTGTGTCAAGAGAACAATTAACAAGCGATCCATCAGAGAAAAGTTGCCAACTACTTGTTTGCTCTCATTACAGCATGTAACGTCACATGTAATTGCACAGTATTACCTACGTCCTCTCAAGTCCTAAATCCTCTCTTCACACTTCCGTGTAGAGGCGTCGGAGCGCTCACGTCGAAAAATATCATTTTCGTTCATCGACTCTCGGGCTATTTCAACAAAAGAGCCCGTGTCGAGTGAGGCCGTACATACAAACGCAGGGCTCGCTCACGTCTGGGTGATCAATTTTTCCGCCGCATTTTTCCACTTCATACTCCGCTCGTGTCGGGCCACCGCCGCACCGCGGCAATTTTATTCTCTCGTTATGTACCCCCGCGCGCTTTGCGAAGCGACGACGCCTGGCCGAAATTCCAGCCCCCCCAAACTCGTCGTCGAAATATGTTTCCCGCGAAGCGCGAATAATCAACCAAATGATACGTAGCTCTGATTCATATCTCCGCAGCCACTCTCTCTCTCTCATCGTCGATTCGCAAAATTTTCCAGCCGTTAAATCAGCGTTATGATGCTCACAATAGAGCCAACCGTACACGCAGTAAAAAAAACCCTCATGTATAATCGACGGTATACCGTCGTTTCCAATTTTCGCATCTAACCGGGCCGCTCTATTTTACCCATTACGGCTATAGGTGCTCAGAAACACGTCTCGTCCATCCATAATCTCGTAGCGAACAAAAGAGGACTCCCATAAAAAACATCATCGGCACGACACCGCCGACCTCAAATCCAATATACTCCCTCGGGTATGGATAATGCGAGCGCCCGATTCCGATATTCATTTTATACAGAGAGGGGGGCTTTTGCTTCGTGTGCGCGAGTTGCGCCTTGGCGATTATCCGCAATCGGAAGTATATACAGGCAAACGTTGACGGAGAGAAAGGGGCGGCTTATCCGACGAGACGAAGAGGCGAAACACTTTGTGCGCGAAAGAGAGAGAGAGTCTGTTTGGGGCAAAGCCGAATTGCGCGACGATGTGGCCGCGAGTTTGTACGACGCCTCTGCGAGAGAGATAGGGATGGAGAGCGACAATAATGCTTGGGTAGAAAGTGCAGCTGCATCCGATCGATGCGATTGACCATTGAGGGGATAGAGAGCAGTATCCGAGTCGTCCCTCTCATCGCCACGAGCACGGATAGGCAATATTGGGATGGAGTGTAGGAGGCTGGAGGGATGGAAATAGCTGAATTTCCAAGGAGAAGCTAGAGCGAGGGCTGCTTTGGCTAATTTTCGCGTCGATGCTTCGACTAG
>JAPYYZ010004821.1:0-10227 GCA_030522705.1 Eretmocerus eremicus
TCCCCCGTAGAGCGCCACGTTGGTTATTGAAATTAAGTCGACGCGTCGTTTCATACCAGGTATGACAAATGGCCACAAGTCTCGGCAGCCTAGCACGTTTATCATGTCGGTTTTGTACTAAATCGACCGATGGAGCTTATTCATTCCTCTACATGGTTCCATGTCACTCCATATTTATTCAGATACGCGTGATCCTCCATCGTACTACTCCTCTTCAACTCTTCGTTCATACTGCTACTTTGGGTACTCATATTGCCGTAACTCAATGGACCCGAAGTCATTCTTACATTGTGAGGTAATTTTGTAATGTCTCACTCATTTTGATCAGGTTCAATATAGTTTCGCTGGAAGAAGAGATACAGTTCGCGCATCCTTCCCTTGTATCACTTGGATGACTGATATTCTCGACATTCGTTTGTCTCGACTATCAAGGAGTAATAGATCATGTGCGATCTGCTACAATCAAATACAACTTGATTCTCGTCAATTGTAATGAGAAGCGAATTTGTCACACTAATGGAGACTCAATCATACTGCCTCATTTTCTATCGAAAATGCATTGAGGAGAACCATGGGATACTTGTAACAACTCTCATTTATTGTTTACAGGACTCCTAAGAGCCATGGCCTGGGTACGATATAATGATGCACTGGCTAGCATGTCATTAACCATCTCAACATGTAATGTTGCCCCAGAATTTCAAGGATTTTTTTTCATTTGCATACAGCCAAGTTTTCTCCAAAAATATCGCTCGTTGAGGCTTGACGACTAGCTCATTCCAATTAGAGGCTACGGCAGGGACATTTTCGTGAATTCACGACGTAAGGATCTTGGTAATTATTAGTTAATACTTCCTGTATAATAACATTTGGCTCCTGAACGCGGAAACTCATGAGATATTGTCTCTACATCAACTTCTGTCTCCATACCAATACATAAATGTTTTAGAAAATTCCATCAATCAAAATACTCCTTGTGATTTAGTGAGTTAACACATGGAGGAAGAGGTAATTGGATATGGCATGTTTCCTCTTTTAAACTGATCAGAGTAACCAACTTACATGGATGGTAGTTTCTAGTCCCTAATTCTTCACTTATATAGGTTGATTAGCAGAGTTGGCATTAAAACCGTACGCTAGATATCGATTGATAGGAGGTCTGGTTATGTTTTCAGTCCTTGCGCTTGAAAAATTTCACGACCTCGAGCCAATTTCACCGAGTCTCTGATCCTCCGTCCTTGGGTCAGACAACTTTTCTCATCCGTTTCTTCACGTAAAACTCACGCACGACTCGTCATTTCAGGACTGTAGCATTTTCCATCTATTTCATTCTTATCTTGAACCATATCGAGAAGAAAAGAGGGGAATCATTCACGCTGGTTGGACGAAAACCTATACATTTTGATTCTGAATCCTTTCGAGATTTCTACTTGTTTCAAGTATTGATCAGTACGGACCATTTTGTTGTATCCAAGTAATACTGTCAAGATGGTTTCCAAGTTTTGTCCATTATTGTTTTGCACAAACTCATGTGAAATGTGCTGGAAATCATCTTCAGCAAATAAAATTTTCCGGTCTCAGAATCGATGGGAGTTCTCATTTTTTATCAGTCTACCAGGGGCGAAGTCCTTGATAATACAAATCTCCCACCCATTACTGTCAAGACATTTCTGCATTTTCATAAGCCAACCTCTCCCAACCTAGTGATTACTTGGAGCTGTCTACATGTAGCAAAGATGGGCAATGAGTCAAAACTAAATTCGCTATGTCGTATATGTTCATTGCATCATTCGACTTTTTCGATGAAAAGATTCTATTTGCGGATTCTCCTCTTTGAATCTCAAGGTCATAAGTTTCCAAGGAGCTTATCGTTTGATCCACGAGCTCGATGATCTGATACCCCAGCGCCCAACTCCACAATACAAGTCCATGTCCCAAAAACAAAGAAATTCCACTGGGCAAAAGTCCGCGCAGGGTACGAAGAAGCCACGATCCTTCCGTAACTCGGATTTGTCTCGCGACTCTATTGCCATACAATTGGCAACAGCCATGGCAGCAGAAATCCAGCAGTATCGTTATATCGCCCGCTCTCGAAACGCGATCCAATTTCTCAGGCCATTGAGCTCGCGCGCTATATGCCACTGGGGCCGAGTGCCATCTGTCTGCGCGATAGCTGGCGCCCTTTTCATACTGCCGAAGCGTGAAATGCGCAAACGGAAGCGCTTTCGCGCGTCGCCCGTGCCGATTGCCTCCCCCGCACTCGGCTCGTTCCCTCTCTCGGATTCACCAACGCGCGACGCTTCTTCTTTACATTTTAATCAAATCATTCGGACGCCAAGAGCGACGCGTCGATCCGCTCTCTGGTATATACGATGCAGCCTCTGCGATGGTAACAGTGGCGCGTGCGGCTCGAGCCTAATCTCCGTTCGTTTGCGAAGCGTCTCGAGGGACTGTGTTGGAAGCCATCGCGAGGAACGGGTTTAATTTTCCGTCTCTCTGAATGCCAATTGCTTGCCAAATGCTGAGGACTCGTCGTTTTTCATACCCCTGGAACTTTGGGTAGTCGATAGAATTGATGGCTCGCGGTTTGACGAGCCCTCCAAATTCTGTGTATCGGAGGCTGGCGTGATGGTGGTACCTAGTTTTGAGCGAATGATTATGACAGTGATGATGGGGGACATATTTAAAGAAGATTCATCATTCATGAGTAGAACAGTGAGCGAAGGCACCCAAATTCTAGCACTGGTGGAAGAAAACGCGAGGCCGTAATACCCCCCTCCCGATACCCTAACCTAAAATCCGTCCTGGGAATATTTTGACGTCTACTGAATCAAATCACGCAAAATTTGATGTGCAACTACAAAATGTTGATAAGAACGGGGCTACCGAGCCATATGTTGGAATGATTGCATAAAATGCAACTCACAAAGCATATACCTATACGTATACTCCAGATGTCGTCTGCTCACGCGGATTTATCGTGCATAAGCATGGTACCGAAATCCACTTGGCACGCCGGAATTACATCACTTATTCCAGATTTGGCTCCGTAGTCCAATTCTTATCAACATTCTGTAGATGCACATCAAATTTCGTGTGATTTACATTGGTTAAGTAGAAGTCGAGATATCCCCGATACGGTTTTGGGTTAGGGGAGGCAGGGAGAGGTTACGGCCTCGGCTTGAGACAAGATGATGGCTTCGACCCACAGAGTTTTGATCTCGACCAGTTTTTAAGACGGAATTCAAAAAATAGTATTCTTCGGAAATATCCTGGTCGTCATTGGAGCATGTTCTTGTGAAATGAGTACATGCCGTGACAAGTTGGTGAGGTCGCTGTAACAAGTTTGTGAAGCGCTCTATGACGATTGGTTTTCGGCCCAAGCCGCAAATGAGATTCTCAGAATTCTTCTATTCATGGAAGGGTGGCGTTACTTGGATGCTTTCCTGAAGAACATAAACGTCTCCAACCAAGAACGGTATAATTATAATTCGATTTTTTGAAAAACAGACTATTTGGTTTAGAAACTGGGTTTTCCTGCGCATGGGCAAAGTTCTGTAGCTCTGAAAGTTATGGGATAACAAATTATTTGAAAACACATTGGCTCATACACACAAACGATCACGGAGGTATAATCGCATAGATTCAATTATGGAACTTTTCTGGAAAAATTTAAAGAGAAATGAAGTCAAGGAATGGAAAGCTCTCGTCGAGTAGATCAACTACGCATTTCAGAAATTATTTGAGAGAAATGCGTGTTCAGGTGGAAAAGAGAGATGATGGGGAAAGGGGTTATGCGGCTGTGACGATTACGAGGCTTTCTTTTTGAGGAGGTAACAATTTGGGCATCAGAAAAGAGGTGGCAATGTAAGTCTCATTCAAGAAAAGCGGGATCGCACACATACATTGACGAACAATCTGCGCGATCACGATTGCGAATGCTATCGTAAAGAAGCAGAGGAGTAGATCCACGGGGGTTCATGAGTTCTGCAGCTCTCGCGGAATGCGAGTTGTGAGCGCTGCTGAAGAATAGCCTAAAGCTAAATCATCGTCCTTGTCATCGGCTTCGTTATCTGCGAATAGCGAGGTACGCTGGGGCTGGATACTTTACAGATTGACGGGCATCAAAAAACCTCCAAAAAGACAAGAGGGGAGAGAATTTCTCGTTTAACTCGTGCACTTCATGCATATAATACACCCCCGTAGAGTTGACCTCTCAAGAGCGCCGGACGGCTCTGCAGGCTCATTATATTCCTACTTTATGCGGGCATATAACGCTCATCGTGGGTACCTTAACGAGCTGCCACTTGCTCCCATGTGCGCATTCTCCGTTGTGGCTTGATATCTTTACGGCCCGCAATGAGCTACTCTAACTCTCTCGATGCAACTTTTATTTTTTAGAGAGAAATTTCAATTAAAACTGATGCAAGACTGCCCATATTAAGCATCTGTCGTGATGATTATGGCAGATTTTACATTGGAAAATCCACAAACTTATAGAATTGTAGTATTTAGACCAAAGTATTGTTATTTGAACAAAATATGATTGTACTACTTGTACCGAGTAGGCGCACGGGCAAGTCCCCATAGTCCCCCATTTGTTTCACTATTTTTCTTTGGGTTTTAAGAGTGATTTGATAACATATGATGGAAATTTACTCAAAATCGAATCAACTAGGAGTTGTTCAAGCTCATAAAAACTCAAACTCATAGTCAGTCCAATATTATCTCTGTCGTAAACATTGAACATATTATGATGAAACGATGTCTCATTTCGGAATAGTTGATAAGTTCACTGAGAATGAGCAGCGTGACGTCTGAACTCGCTGAATTTTATCCAATTGTGGAACATTTTAGAGTCTGGAATATCAAGAGCTCCGATCAAATTATTCATTGAAACAGATGCATGTAAGCCTCAACAGGCTCAGAGTTGAGCTCAAACTTTAGCCGATGCTAACATTATTAGCCAGAGAAAATATAGCATTGTCCAACAATTTTAGATTGTGTACTTGGAAACAGATTTGGAGCTGTCGTCGGCTAATATGAACACGAGTCATGCCTATAGTTGAATAAAACTACTTTTCTCAAGATAACGTTGGACCTTAAACCGAAATTGGAAGATGAAATTACCTTTCAAGCTCTGGATTTCTACTGAACTACGAAGCTCGGAATCAGCTAATCCTAGCTTTATAACCGTCCCAAACTAGGAATCGCCCAATTTTAGCCTTATCCGTGATTTATAAATTACAAGGATTTCGGTGGGGATCATAAGAACTACATGAATCAAATTCTTGGATGTCGGAATATTTCACTCCTTGAATTTCTTTCTCATCTTCACGAATATAGAAAAATTGCTTACCTTAAGAGGACGCCCGCGCCAGGTTGTACCCCCCTCCACCTTGCTAAGTCCGGCACTGTCCGTAGGAGGTCCGCGGGACAGATCCGGATTTCAAATTTACGGACTGACCGCTTATCCGGATCAACTTCGAGTACAAGCCTTTATCTTTGATTTTCTGTTAAAGGCAGGATCTTCCATCTCCTCGTTGCCTAGACTAGTGCAGGAGCTTTAATGGAACATTTAACTTTCATCCTAGGAATTGATAATTCACAATACAAATTTTACGTGTTGAAATATTGGAACGAAAATTTGAAGAGTTTGGGATTGGAATCGATTCCAAGATAAAGCACAGAGTATTGATATCAACGTGTATTTATATACATTACTTATTTTACTCAACAATCCATAACGTAGAATTGTATTGAGACTATGATGATGAGTATTATGGTACAAATGGGTATTGATCAAATTGATTTCAGAACAATGATAAAAATGTTCGTGAAATTTCGTGTGATTTTTAGCTATATTTTTCACATTTTATGTGTACATGCGTCGAATTCAGTTATTACAGAATACATGTTGGGGTTGTTCACTCGGAATTCGATTTCATTACAGAAATCAATGAGCATGCACGTATATCTAGATGTTGATACCACTAACAACATATTTTGAAAGTTTCAGATCATTCTTCAGAACGGTTTCGATTTTCAATCGATTTTCGAAATCTTGTGAGTTGACATGAGGAACATAGGGATTCGAGTCTTTTCGGTAAACATCTCGGATATTTAATAACAGAAGAATCTAAAAAAAATTGAGCATGTGAGGAGTATTGGAATAGAACAGTTCTGTAAAAGGTCACGAAAATTGTGAGGCCCGTTTGCGAGAAACAATCATATGTCCATATCCATACGCATTTTATTTTTTAAAAGAGGAAGTGGATTCTGTCTCTTTCGCACAGATATCTCTTCTTCTCTCTGACCGAGTGAACCACCTTAAGGGCACATTGAAGCAAATAATTCGGATGATGACCACCGCGCACACAGATTCAACTTCGACGGTGTTTTGCGAAAAAATTAGAGGCGTAATCCGAATAAGTCGACCGACAAATTCACAGTTCATAACCTAAGGAACAAAATGCGTCGTCTCCAATTTCGATCAGATGCGAAATGAGCTTGCAATCTTGACACCATACGAATCAATGTAAATACGACGAGCGCATGGCTTGAAGCGCCAATACTGTCATTCGTACTGTCAAAATTGCGAGCTCATTTTGCATCTGATCGAAGTCGGAGATGACGCATTTTGTTCCTTGAATTTTGAACTGTGAAACTGTCGAGCCACTTTTTCGAATTACGCCTCCAATTTTTCGCAAAATACCGTCAAAGTTGAATTTGTGTACGCGGTGTCCGCCCAAACTATTTGCTCCTATCTGCCCTCATACAGGATGGATTTCTGTGTGAATATGGAAGATTTTGGAATAAGTTTTGAAGTGAATCAATATATCTGACCGGAAAGTTGGAACCTAAGAATGAAATATTAATTTCTAACTGACTAGCTTTAGAATTGCGGAGCCATCTTGTAGATTTCAACACAAGGAGTCACGTGACTGGCTGCAGAATTTTTCCAAATCGTTCTCCGTTGATTAGAGAACGGATGAGTTCTTCTGATCGGAACAATATTATTGCACACCACATTCAATCATGACTTTTTCGGAAGATCCAAGTTAATTCATCCTCTAACGTTGAATGCAAATGGTGGTGGGGGTGTGGATGTAGCTTCAGCTGGCTTCGGCATGACTAGAATTGGAATCAGGATTGATTGTCAATACAAGGAGATAATTAATACGAAATCTCTCTTGTCCGATAATGATGATGATTTCTCCTCCAGATCAACTCGCTTGATGCCTCACCAGAACATCATTAGGGAAAGAGTATACGAGATGATTTAATGAAATCACATGTTCAGTAAAGATTCTTAATTTTTATAATATCCTTTTTTCAGAGAACCTGATTTCATTCGAGCGAGCAGTTATTAGTAAATTCTTCCAGAACCGTATTTTTTTAATGATATTCCATTCCAGTGAGAATAGGACCGAGTTTACCAAGTATAATTATGGAAAATGGGTTGCTTCTCATACTCCCAAGTTACCTCAACAAAATTCATCGCGAAGATTTGTTCAACAATCAATTCTTTTTATGAGATGAATTTAGAGATTCGAATATGTATACATATCACGATGAATACTTCAGCAAATGATGAATGAAAAGTGCTGTAAAATTGTGAGTAAGGCCCATATGATCGCGCACCCTCGCGTTAAATATCGTTGACAATATGACATGAAGATAGTCTCGCGTAGCACGAGCAGTCACCGCGTCCGGATCTCATTGTGCCCACTGATTCTAGAGATTCCTTTAAGAATAATATCTGAGCAAAATTGAGCTTCAACTCCTCTCCCTTCCCTCGTGATATGCACGAAACTTCTATCGTCTCACCATATTGGGCTGACAGAGCCCTGTCGCAGACGATACGGACTCTACGAGGTGACTCTATCAGAGTATGCAAGAGTGAAATTCAAAGGCAAGCCTTATTGGTCTCTTAACGTCTTTGCTCCATCATTTGGATGGAGCCAGATCAACGAATTATGAATCAGTCGACAAGGATTCCATCCATCTGATCAAGTGAAGTCGTTCTGCGGTCCTTGGTAAGATCAAACGCTACGAATGTTTCATTCCTGTCACTATTATGATAGATGGGTATAGAACTCACACTAACCATGCCTGATAAGCCCAATAATGACGAAGCCTGCTAATAAAACTACACAGGTGACAGACTTCATTTCTTTTCGATTGTCTTGAAAACGACTGTCTGTCTTGTTTTATTGATGGCATTTATAAAGCATAAGATAATCGAGGCTCCGATTATACGGTACAGTTCGTCACGAGTGATGATTATGATGCAATTTGCTAATTCAAAGTTTACCTTTCATTGTTTACCTTTTTATTCAATACAGAAGACAAGTGCAGGTAGCTTGTGGAATATTTCCATTAAGCATGTGCTTGATGAGTGATTTTGTTCCATGTTTGGAAATCGTGATACGTGAAAGAATTGATGTGGAGTAGTGAAAACAGGCCGACAAGGAGTAATCACGAGGACCGAGTTTTCGTACTATTTAATATCACCTAAATGAAAAATGGAGAATCCACATCACCTCTATCGAATAGACTCCTTGGAACTTCATCATTGCCCGCATGGGAGCGGGCTAAAAAGTTACGTACTCAGATATATTTAGGATACTGAATTTGTTAGTCATGCAATGGTATTTATTTCGTAAATCGCTCGGTAAATCGGCATTGGAGGACTAATTTTATATTTCGTTATGAACCTCAAATTTGAGGCCGATTTATGATGAAATTTCGATCACAATTTGATCGCCGAGATGTTAATCAATGGAAAAACGCATCTGACTGACATCGTGAAAAAGTCGCGTGGACCCAGGATCGAACTGGGAACCTTCTCATCTGGCAGAGCGTCTCACCGGCAATCATCGTCAAGTTCACGGTCAGTGATGGAATGGATACTCGATTTTCTCAATGGCCTCTTAATTTTTAATATCAAAACTCAATTAAGAAGAACAAATACAAAACAGAATATGAGAATACCATGCCTTCATTGATATCTTCAGTTGTTCCTGAGTCCTTGCACCCCGGTCGCAACTCCGCGTCCGATGGACCTACAAATTTCGGAGAACGCGTGAATCGCGTAGAATACCATCATATTTCAAGTTGAGTATCCGAGTCGCAGACTATGTTGTTACCTTGGTCGCGATTCCGTGCTAGTAACGCGACAAGTTTCAGACGACCAGCGATATCTAGTGCCAGAAAGTAACGAGAGCCAGCAAGTCTGACCAGCCAGCATCCTGTCCACGAGAGAACGCCGTGGAACAGCGAATCTGCACGGTGTCCAGCATTATCCAGCATTTGTGTGCAAACTTATGTCCTACCATCCCCAAGAAATCAGAGTGAGCACCAAATTCTAATAGCACCTAATCCATTTTGACCATATTACTCATTTGGCTGATTCGATTCCAAACCATACTCATACCGTTGTGTCTGTTCCCTACGTTAGATGAAAAAGTGAGTCACGGTCTTCGGCGGCCCTATGCACTTTTTATTGGATTATTGTATGTACCCTTTTATGCAATGTGTATTTCACATGTAAGTTGTCTTATCAGTCCTAAAGAAGGATGTACCCAGAGATCCGAAACGTCATTCTCTGAAGCCACAAATAAAAGATTGCTCGTCAGACCGAGATACGGAGTCAATTCAATCATCATATTCATGAATGAGTTCGCGTTGATCAGTATTTTTGGTTAGCACGAATTGATTCATGGTATAAAGGGGCCCTAACCCACTGCTTAACACGAACACCCATATAATACGAACAAAATTTCTACCCTCTTAAATGTGTGTCAATCAGGGTCGACATAACTCGAAATCCGTTGTCCTTCGACGGATGCAACATCGAAGGACTGAAAGGACCGCCGCTTTTGGGAATAGAGAATGAAGAGTATTCACTTTTTTGTATTCTCTATTGATATCATGAGTCTTTTTCGTTGAGCACTAGCTTACTGGTTAAGCTTCGGAACAACCAAAACCATACTCTGAATGAGTTTAAACGATAGAATCAAAGAGCCTCATGTATGCAGCTAGCCGCTTTGAGCCTAAGTAGTGTAGTTTCCTTTACCCCATTTTGTCCGTAAAAATGGATACACCTAATTAGTATTGGGGGCAACTCCCTTCCCTGACAAGTCTCTACTGACCACCCCTCCCCTTCCATACAACGGGCCGGATCAGGTGATGATCGGCGAAGTGAGCTGATGTTTGCCTGGA
>JAPYYZ010004822.1:0-10226 GCA_030522705.1 Eretmocerus eremicus
ATCCGAGGGCTCCTGTCGAAAATGAATTTTGGCCGATTTCCTTTCCTCCGCCGATTTCGGGGTCAAAATAGTGCAGTTTTAACGGAATCGACCATATAGTAATTTAACATTCTGGTGGTGTAACAGTTAGATCCTAAGTATATGGATTTGCATCAATGAATACCATTCTTCTATTCATATATGATATACTAGAAACTCTTCTGGCTCACAGCAGCTTCACTGTGGCTCATCTTTTCTCTTCATGAGGAGTTTATCAAACCTTTGATTAGATCAACTCCTGCATATTTCTGCTTAGTGTTGTAATTAAACTTTTATGGATTTGAACCTATATCTACTATGAAAATATTTCTATGCTCTTGTCCAACTTTGGATTGCAAGGATCATTCTCTGCAAATGATGTCATCAAAATTGATCAAAAGTCATTTGCAGCATAGATGCCATCTGCAGGAATTTTAATCTACAATTTCCCATGAGACATTTCTTGTATTGAGACTCAGTATTTTTGTCTCAATATCACAATTGCAAAATGTGAATGGAAGATGCAAATACTCTCTTATTTGTTGAAAGAGTTAGATCCTTTAGCACCATTTTTGGTGGTTTTTTATGCACAAATGAGTGATTTGTGCACGGATCATTGACTTCCATTTGCTCACCAAAGGTCACCAAATATATTTTGATACTTGGGCGTAGAGACTCTTGCTCTCTCGTGATAATCTAGTCCCTCGCTTCTGGCTTGGATCTACAAATATCTCTCAAAATGAGGATACCAGTATTTACGCCCTTGCATCGAAAATACGATTAAAACGTCCAAGTCGCAGTTTGGTCGTCCAAATTCAGTACTCATGCATAGAGGAGTGTGAGGGAAGTTTCAAGAATTCATTCCATTGTAGATGTTTTTCTGTTATGAATCAAATATCTCCGTTACGTTCCTCCACAGTATCTTACATTACTCCTTTGTGTACTAGCTATATACCAAAATTGAACTTTGTTGCAGGCTGGCACTTTTATGCTGTCAGGTATCGTCTTATTTTGCGGCACTTGTTACTACTATGCATTTACAGGACACAGGACTTACAGCAGATTGACTCCAATTGGAGGCACATGTTTCATTCTTGGTTGGCTTGGCATGATGATATAATTTGCGTGAAGTTTTGACAATATTTATCCCAATATAAGAGAGAACATGGATGTATCATAAAATCTAAAATTATAAATGAAAAATGAATATTAATTGTGATCGATTACGTCGGGGTGATTGTGAGCAGGTTTGATGAGCAATAAATCCTATTTTCTATAGTAAGTATATTTTAGTGTGTTACTTCCGATTTGGACTTGGGCTATCCCATTTTAGGGAGATTTGATGGGTAAAAAATTGAGCCTGTTGGGTTCTTTTTAGCACAATGGCTCAGTAAAATATTTATTAACATCGCCAAATGAACATGTCATACATCATCAGACCTAAATCGTATCAAACGTGCGATTGTGCGGCTTAAACATATGAAACCCAAATTTAGAATCGATAATTCCGTTTTAATACCAACCAATTCACGTGTTTATCAAGATCATGAACAAAAGCACACATCTAATCGCCAAAACTCAACAAAAATTCACATATCAATATCGATTAGAGAAATTAAAAAAAGGAGGGAAAAAAATTGTTGCGAAAATTAAAACACGGTCTGTTGATGCTGGCTGCACCCTTACCTAACTAGGTAATGATCAATGTATCCTGAGTCGACCTACAATAGAAATATCAAATGAGAAACATGGTAGATACACTGAGTAAAATTATATGTAATGGTTTTGCACTTGAACTTGTGCTTCGGGAGTGGACTCGACACTCGCACAAAAAGGCGAATTGACACGCAAGAGATCGATTTCAAAAGAAAAGAAAACAAAAATTACAGAACAACAAATAGGAGACACGATATCGTTTTCCATCATTAGCCTATTTGCGTACTCCCGGATTTGGTCGTTCTCTCAAGCCCTTCCGTTACAGTCAACTTCTACCTGCTTTCTCAGGATTGCACGCTGTTGTTATAACGCTTGAGGAGGCGAAGAGGGAATGGGCATGATGCACGGAGACGCGAGATGCATCGATGATATAAAACTTCTTTACTTACATTTAGCGAACGCCCTGTTTTACTTTATAATTACATTTCAATCAAAATTGGCTCATATTGAATGGTACCGTTCGTGTTTTCGTTTACTATTATATAAAGTATTTATATAGACTTGCATATCAAACTATACCGAGATAATATATACTTCATATTTACAACGTTTTTTCTTCCTTCTGCTGCTTTCAATCTTTTTATTTCATCTGAATCACACGTCATCACTCACTCTTTCACACATCAAAGATCAACTTCAAAAGTCAGATTCAAGATGACTTGACCTGACTTCAACTTCTTCCCATTTCCAAATATTACTATTCATTTTTTTCAGATAAAATTATTGTATATCACAACTCCAAATTGTTACTCGTACAAAAATGAACACTAAATTGGAATCGTTAAAATGAAATATTGACGAGAAAATTAAAGTAAAATATGTATGGTGATGTTAATATTTGCCTCAAAATCAGAAAAATTCGGGTAAATCATGTAAAACATTTGTTTGTCTTTCACATATTTTCTACTCTTTTCGCAAGACTTCTATTCAACTGGATTGCTTAATAATTCGTCCGCTAAGCAGAGCCAGAAGTTAGGAGGGAGATGGTGCATCGTGTTTTGCTGGTCCATTTCTACGATAGGTGGAAAGAATGTTGGCCTTCTTGTGCAGCTATTCTCAGCTTTTCTCGCATTATCTCCAAGGAAGAGTAATCGGGCAGTTTTAAATAATTAACACAAGTCATGACTGACGGTAGGAATTCGTCGGGCTTCATGGACACATCTTTACGTACTATCGTCAGAGGTGGTGTTAAACTTTTGAACCCTAGAAAAATTTTAAATATTTCAATCAAACTATATCACAATTTGAGTTTGTTAAATCTACGCTACTTATTGGATAGGGAGTTTTAGCGATATAAAAGAATTTTTTCGATACTTCTCTCGCAAGTTGAGGACATTCCGTTCAAGAGAAAAGAAACCAACGAGGTGAACATCAAGTGTGCAGGACACGAATCTTTATGAAACGTTTTGACGAAAAATTAAGGTATTCTTGGGATTTTAGTCGAAAAGTCTTCGATTCTAAGATACAACTGTAGAGATTAACGAGATATATGTCGGATGTCAATTTCTACAATTACATGTCTGAACAAAAAGCCTATAGAATCAAATCTTTTGAGATAGCTTGATTGCTCGCAAAAGTAAGGAAGTTGACAAAAAGTGATCAAATTCTTTGATTTACCAAGTCGGCGCTTTCTTAGAACTATCGGGCTGCCGTTGAAATTTCATATTGGAAGTATGCTACCGAAGCAGTATATTTTGCCACCCTCTTTTTGCCAAGTTCGAACATATTTCTTCCAAAAGATGAAAACTCAAAGAGAATTAGCGAATTGCGGGATGGGGTACTAAAATGAGAGAAAATGAAAACCGCTGGTACAACTTCGCTTCTACGGTAAAAGGAGTTGTTCGGGCATAGCATAGACTGAAAAAATTAAGATGCACTTTTGATTTGAAATAGTTCGAACAAGTTAAAAAGCAAAGAGGCTAATCAGAGTATGATTGTCTTGATTATTGTTGACTCTGAGATTTACTAAAAAATGTTTGACCGTGTTTTCCGAAAAGGAATTTGTGGTTTTCAATCGATCACTCAGCGACTTTCGGGTCCATAAACTAATGCTGAGCAAAAGACACATAACAGTACGAGAAGAACAAAAAAAGAAACTTACCACCAACAGGTAACCTCGGAGAGCCAGTGACAAATTGGACAAACTGTCTTTGTTCGTCATTTGTGTATTCCGACATGACCTCATACAGGAACCGTATTGCTCTCGAGTCAGGTGTGTAACCATGATCGGTCCGACAGCAATCAGATAGACTTTTCATATCCCACTTTCCTCCATTTTGTGCATGGCCGCAGAATACCGCTTCTAATTCTTCTGGGAAGAACAGACGCAGTTGTGTGAGTGGGAATACAGACTCGAAACCTTCTCGGAAAGCTTCCATCTGTCTGAAAACTCCTTCATACAAATACCAATGTACTGCGAGCTGAAAGAGTCACAATCATACTTTTTAGTTCTCTTTTTACACGTGAGATCATTTCAATGAATTATCAGTTTGTCGTTGGTATACTGATGGAGAGAAAAGTATTCACCTTTACATAGTGGTCCACGTTGTGTATTGTTACGCTAATATCACTTCCACCTTTTCTCAGTTCGACATTATCATAGCCAGGTAATTGGAAGACCAGCCCGAGATCAACGATTCGACAGCCGTCTAGATCCAATGCTTCAATCAACTGTGCTTTTTCACTCGGTCTCAAAGTGTGATCTCGCTCAAGGATTTCTTTTCGCCTCGCGACATCTTGTAATTTGTAAAGGGTTCGGTATACGTCGGGATCTACATGAGCAAGATCAGACAAACCAAGAGCGTGCTCTTCACCAAGTAACCAGCGGTAGAAAGTTAAACTGAATGGAAGATCCAACTGAAATGGAGAAAATTTGGATTGTAACAACTAATGATGGCGGTATTTGAGTGGAAGAGAAACTGATAAAATTTACCATTCTAGAATCGTAGATAGCTTTGGCCATGAATTTGCCCAAGAATTTGAATTTTGTCTTGAGTTTGGCAAGGTGAGATACTTTAGTATTCCATGGTATAGGAGCTGGAAAGAGTCCTTGATTTATATGTACATAGCCTTGCTCGGTGGCATTGGAGCTACCGTGCCACAATTCCAGCTCAGCACGTTGTAGTTCTTTCGATACCAAAGCGTAAAACTCTAGAGTAGGTCCAAGGCCGGTTCCAACCTGATGGGATTGAAATTCATGAACACATAACAGATTGGCCTTTCGTACAGATTCATTAGAAAAAATCAGGCTAGATATTTCGACATTTAATTCTTCGCCTTTCGGAAATTTGGGAAAGAATGCGGAAGAATCTTGTGAATCTATAATCGCATAGTAAAACAAGTGGAAATTCGAGTTCGTACCTCGTTAACGTATTGCACTTCCAAGAGAGCTTTGCTAGACGCCAGGTCCTGAATCACTTGCTCAGCTTGCTTCAGAATGTCAGTTCTGGAAATGGTTCGTTTCCTTCTCTCCAAGCGCGGTGTTACGCGCTCTTGACTGTCTGAGCCGCTCAATTCAGGAGCTGAATCAAGAAGGCGTTGCAAGGCTCTATCGCGATCGAACGACGTCGCATAGAACAACAGCTGCCTTGTTTCAAACGGAAACAAAAATGGACTGAAAAGAAGAATTAGAATCATGCAATCAATACCTGGGCATTGCACAACATGACTTTCACAATGAAGTTGAAGCTCACCATACTGTTGCTATCTGTTGGAGCCACGATGGAAGGTTCCCAGTCATAATGACAAGAGGGTCTTGTAATTGTCTGCTAGCTTTGGCAGCAATTTTGTTGTTGATAAACTCGTGCAAAGGCAACAAACCTTTTGAATGAGTAAGAACTGAACCCCAGTTGTGATTCAGTGCATAAAGAAGACGAAGAAGACATAACCCATCCAAAGAAGCATCGGAAATCGTTACGTTTGCTGGAAGAGTGGGAGTCAGATATGGTGTCAACGGGCAACGTTGCTGAGGTATCGTCCCTTCAAGCCAAAGGCTGTCTTCTTTCCGCTTCGAACTTATCTTTGTACTTTTACCCTTGCCTTTTCGGCTACTTGATTGCGAGCTCGAACCTGGTTTTGATGTTGCTGATGACTGTTCTTCGGGGACTGGCCTGAGGTTGAATCAATGATTTAGATTACACGGGAAAAATACAATATCCATATATCCATCATCTCCAAGCTTTACCTGTAATAGATAGTATGAGTTTGTACCCAAACTGCGTCGTGACCTAGAGGAGGCTCACTGTCGGCATCTGCTTCTGACTGATCCAAGCCTGAGCAGCTGAATTGTCTCACAGCTTGATACACGGTCATATTGAAAGGAAGAACTTCATCTCCGATCAAAAATTGCAACTTATGCTTGGCTGAGCCTTGACTAATTACAACCGCAGCCTGTAACACGCACAAAATCCCATAACAAAAGTAAGTACATCCGATTATTGATGATACCAGCTGCAATCAACACGAATTAAAACTCACCAGAGTATCGTCGATATCGTCCTCGCTGTTATCATCATCGCTCACCATGGAATCTGCGTCTCTGATTCTTCCATAACCTCGGACCATTAAATAACGCTCTATGGTCTGAATAAGAGCGAGCGGGTCTACTTTCACAGTGCCACCTTTCCATTGCTTCAAATTATTACAATCTGGGTGACGTTGAAGATTGCACTGAGGATGATACAATCAGTTTAGTAATAGATAACTTTAGTGTGAACCATTATTTCAAATCATGTTTTCACGCATTGTTTACCTTGAGTTGGTGTGTATTGAAGAATTTTAGCGCGCTCGTACCACCCCTACCAGCTCCAGAACCAGCGGGCAAATCGTGTACCTTGACAGGGAATTGTTCCAACTGAGATACACAACTGTTCAATTTGGAAACAAGGGCGCCAAATGCTCCAGCACGTGAGTCCACTGAAGAATCCTTTAGAATCTGTAATAAGCGCCACATTGAAAATTATATCCACGGAATCAACTTCATTAGATGCTCGGAAAATAATGTCAATACTAACCGTAGGTTCAGCAAACAATTTCCAGAACATTTTCAAACGATCATATCTATTGCCAGGAGCATCCATCATCGTGAGATAGTTGAGCAAAGCTTTGATCAAGCCACTGTGATTCATTTCAAATGGTGAAATGTCGCTTTCCAATATAACATCTCGAAGTTCAGTCAAAGCTGAGTACATCTCCTCAAGATCCTATGAAGAATAGTATTTGGATTCAGGGTGACGTGTCACGACAGCAAGATAATTTCACAGAAAAGAGAAGATACTCACGGTTGATTGCAAACGTTGGATGGCCCCAGTGAGTCGAGATAACACAGTTAGTGCAGGATGCGCACACGGAGCGTCTAATTGATATCTGACGAGGAATTGTTGTGCTTCATCTCTTACCCAAGCTTTGGCCTTCTCACGATTACTACCGGTTAAACTTGGATTACTAGGTGGTTTGGACAGACTAGTCGATGAACTTGAATCACGTTTATCGTTTGTATTGCTGGGCGAGGATGATTTCTTGCCCCAACGAGCGGGATTGAGATTGCCAAGGAATCTACTATTCTTTGGCGTGAAACCAGTAAAGAGTGACTCTGGCTGTTGCGCTTGCTGGGGTGTACTGTTGCTGCTACTACTACTGCTGCTGCTGCCCAGGCGCGCGAGTTTTCCTTTCTTGTTCTGACGCTTACGTTTCAAAACGTCACCCAGTTTCCTAAGAAAAAAGTTGAAACTCATAATCGAACTTTCATGATAGAATGAGAGAATCGCTCTAGTTGGAGACCTCAATCGAAGAGAACTCATGAATTTACTCTAGGGTTCCGATCAGAAGTGACTCACTCTTTTTTCATTTTCTTCTACACTTGGACTCTTTTATAGAGATAGCATACTAATCACACTGTTCTCTTTGTAAGAATTATCAATTTTTTTCGCAAGCCCAAAAATGGAATTTTTGAACGTTTTAATATTTGTCTTACTACAGCAGCTACGCGAGACAGCAGTGCTTGAAATTTGGCTTAAAAACAAATATAAGGTAGTGTGTAATCCGAAATTCTAAAGAGAAAGTTACACAATGTCGACGATGGTGTTTGGGAGAAAGAAATGGTGAATGGTTCATTAAAATAATGTTATTGAGAGCGAATAAAAAAAATATTCGTGACAGAATCAATGAAAGTTGAATCTGCCCGAACGTAGCGGTATGATTAAATAGAGAAAATTCCGTTCAAAACTCGGAATTCAAAATTGATTCGATCATCTCGACGAGCAAACAGAGAAGTTATGGTTGCCTGACAACGGCTATCATACAACACGGAGTGACGTCTCTAGAGAAACAGTGCCATTTACCTATAGAAGCCGCGCAAACTTGAGCTGAATTCCAATCCTTATCCAATTAGAAAACTATTCCGTTTTTATACGGGCGCAATGAATTCAATAAATTTTGATTCTACAAGAAACGGAAACGCTGAGAAAGATTTACAGAGCAAAACTTAACGAATTACTAAAATCGCAAACTCATCGTCAGATTCAAGAGTGACTTACAAGTGAGCATTCGGCGGTGTAGTTGCGTCTTCGATGCTGACACTTAAATCAGTTCTGCTTCGAGTCTCCATTGTAGCCGTGAGATTTGGCTTGATTTGGCTTGTAGCCATAGCACCAAAGAGAATATTGCCATTTGTTGTCGGCGAAGCGACGGGTGAAAGAGCATTGCTAGAAGATAGGGTCATAGTGGGAGCGAGTAAGGTACTCGATGGTCCTGGCTGTGGGGTTGTTGGCAACATACCTGGGCAAATGAATAAATAAAATAGTATTCCTCATTCTTTCTAGATGATATCAATTAATACTGATCATGAATCTTAACGAATATTTACCAGAAGAGCACTTGGGTGGAGATACTCCCAGAGGAATATCTGGATCGCCTAGTTGACGCACTTGATGAAGCACTCCTTCACGATAAAAGTGAACTTTGAACACGTGGGGTAATCTTGTCATCAGAATATTCGCCATTTGAAGAGCTCCAATGACAATTCTCAAGTCTTGTGAAGCCAACATCCCTGCGATGTGTGACGAGACCACTTGATTTTTCAACATTTCCTGAATTTAAACGGAATGTTTGAGTGATAATGTCAATTGATCAAGTTGAATCGAACATAATCAATTAGAATGGATAAAAAGCGTACCTTCAAGAGATCGCTTGGCGAATAATACAGCATTCTCAGTAAAGCTCGGAGGCATTTACATTTGACAGCAGGCCCAGCTGAACTACTGTAAACTTCGTACAACACGGAGAACAATGTTCGTATGAAAGTCACGACGCATTCGTTCACTTTCACCACCAGGGGGACGACGAACGAGTTACTGTGAAAATGATTAATGGTATCAATATCTCCATTGCTTCGGGTTATGATATGGTGCAGCCAAACTAACAATATGATACTCACCTCGATGAAGATGGTACGTTATCGCCTTCTGTGGGTTGTGTGTTGACTCTACGGAATATACTCCTCGCCACTCCAATATCTTCATTAATTTGTTTCATCACAGTTAAATCTATCGTGTAAGTTCGGCCGAGAGTCGACAGACAAATTTCATCCTCTCCATTTTGAAAAGCCATCTAAAAGTTAGAATTTATTGTAAAACTCGGAGCTTCTCATTTATTCTAGTTTTAGAATTTTTAGAAAAGTATAAAGGTACCTCTATGATTCTGGAATCAATGGAACTGAATGGATGGCAACATTGCCTTTCATCTCGCCACTCCCACTGCACAGTTTCTTGTTGATTACTAGTTCTATCAAGTAAACTATCTACATTGAAAATGCCTTCGATTGGTAACGGTGGCATCAATTCCTCGATGAGGCAAGTTATTTCGAATAACTCTTGTGGTGACCGTGGCACCAACTCGACATCCTCTATCTTAACATCTAAAGAACCAGTCAAAAGATAGCTTAGAGTAAATGCTATATTCTGCTGGAGAAGCAATATCGCCAAGTCAGAACAGCGATTAGATATCACAGAAAGCATTCGTAATACGGTTATGAAGTTGCCGATGCTGTTGACTGGTGGTGTAATCATGAGCTGTAACGGAATTATAATAGCGTCAGTATCATTCGGAATGAATTGAAGTTTAGTTAGAATGATGCATTGTCCAAATACTAACCAACTGTTGTAAGTTCTGCAGAAGTTCAGCATTGACAATCTTGTACAGCATCGCATCGTCGTGCTGGAAACTATCTACCAATCGACTGAATGCCTGGCACACACATTCCACGCTCTTCTTATCTTGATTACTCAATCTGTTGGTTAGAAGAGGGAGACTATCTGCAACAAGGTGAAAATCGTCGGGATGCAGATTCTGACAGCAATTTGCAGTGATTGTCAATGCTGCTCGTTGTGCGGCGATGTTGAAGAAGTCGACGAATTTGAGACAAGCTGATACGCCTCCCTGTTGACAAAAGTTCAAAATTCTAATTTGATTCTATTGCGGAGAAAAAGAGTCTGAGA
>JAPYYZ010004823.1:0-10226 GCA_030522705.1 Eretmocerus eremicus
CCGGTGTTTCGGATTCCTCGCAATGCGTCCATTTCGACATGTTTTTTCAGAGAGCTCAATTTGATTGTACAGATATCTGCTCCGGTATTTAAGTGAACAAACCCGGTTTCTGCAGAGAGGATATCGTGTTCAATTTTGATCATTGGTCCGATCCCTGGGCTTTTTGCGGTTCGTAGTCGCTCACGTTCACTATTTTCACCTGTGAAGTTGACCTGCCCGCGATCGTTCCTTGACTGCAGGTAGGCTGGGAGTTTCAATGCTGCCCTTCAATTGGTTTCGTCGATTGAGGGTTACTTTGAGAATTGATAGGTTGCCATCCCTGATTGGGATATACGGCATAACCGGGATACATAGGTGGCTTAAGAGGGTATGAGTAATATGGGTAATACCCTTGAAATGCAGGAGATGGATAGGGTACAGGAGGGAAATTTTGGTAAGGGGATTGTGGTTTATAGGGCGATTGTGATCGGTAGGGAGATAAGGATATGTGAGGAGAGTTGGGCCTATTGTGAGGAGATGACAAACGCGAATATGGTGAGTTTGGACGAGGTCCCGGGGGAGAGGAGCGTTCATTTGGGTTGGGATGTCCTGAGTTCTGAGGTGAGGAGCTTAGGTTAGGATAAGCGATAATTTGTCCGTCGGAATTGTACCTCACAGGAGGTGGAGCAGCTACGTCATTCTTGCGTAATGGTAAGGTGTTCTATTCCGGTCATGAATTCTTGGATCATTCCGATCCATGAAGGTTACCTGCTTCTGTCTATTATTGTCAGAAGTCTGTGGTTCATAATCATGAGTTTGTTCCGAGCTAGTGAGATGTAATTCTGCTCGGCTAATATTAAGACTCACGGCAAAGTTCTCGGCCCTTTTGGTGGCTTCGAGTGCTTCGACCACACTTTTTGGTGAGAGAAAATTAATACCACTTCTCATACTGTCAGGAAGGCCTCGGATGAATGCATTCAACCCGAGTTCTTCTAGATGAGGTTTGTGATCAACTTCTCTGGCTGCTCCTGTCATAGAGTCTCTGACAGAAGCGTTAGCTCCTCTGATCAAGCCTGTGATTCTATTATGAAATTTTCGAGCTGTTTCATCCTTTTCCATCGAAATAGACATTATTTCATTCACATAATAATCATATGGTTTTCTGGGTGAAAAATTCAGTTTCAAAATTCCTTCTAATTGATCGAGGCTTTGTATGTCCTCGTCCCCTGAACACTTCCTGGCATCGCCTTTGATTTCATTGAGGATTCCACGTAGAAGATCTCTGCGTTTGTTTTCGGATATCGTATCTTGGAAGTTCTTAATGTCTTGTATAAAGTCTTTCAACACTGTAGTTCCGCCAAATTCGTGAATACTATTTAGTGCTTCGCGTATGGCGTTACTTTGTGTAGTATCCAATAGAGTGTCATAGGTGAGTTTCATTCATCCGGCGTTTTCTAATTCTTTCTGTCGGAAATATGTGAGGAGGTCTGCCTCTCGTTGAGTGGGGTCTAATATGGCATTGATTCCCTCGATTGTTCTGTTTATCCCCGTTAAGAACGACATATTGAATGCTCGAAATGGATATAGCTTTTGATCGACTTGATTATGAGCGGCTTAAACGTCTTGTAGAATGCGAGGTCTGATCAGATAATCATGCGTTGTTTTGCGAACTTTAGAGCAAGAGGATAGTGAGCGCAACTTTTGACTGTTCCCCACAAGGGATGTCAAAATGTTAAGACCGAACCAGGGGGGTTCGGATGAACAAATATATTTAAGTTCGGAGAACAGTCTACGAGCGGGCTGCTCAGTTGCGCTTACCTTTTCTCTTATGAGTACAAGATTCAGCATTCACTCCTTGATGGTAGTTATGTATATATATATATGTATATGGTATAGATCTCAATATGATATTCGATTTAGTTGATCGGTATTCATATTCAATATTTTGAATTCAATCTAGAGATTTCAATAATTTGATCAATGAAAATATTTGTTAAAATTGAAGCTGATGAGATCTTTTGAATCAGATATTCATAAATAGTTCAACAGAAAATAGATGAATTTGAAATAATCCAATATGCATGCATTCGCAGAGAAATAATGAGTCTCAAATTCAACTGATAGAAATAGCACAGTTCATTCAGGAAATGACATGATGATTTGTGAGTCAGGAACTGATATATTTTCGTAACGCAATTTCGATAGAACGCACGTAGAATAAGATTCGATGTTTGAATTTGTTGGTCATTAAGTCTCATACAAATGATTCGAATCTATAATTTTGCGATCGCCGCAATAGAAATGGATTTTAACTCACAATTCTGATGTTCTTAAACTACTCAAAGTTCTGGTAAACACGAGGTCCTCCGAGGCGCAGATTGTGAAGAGCAGGTCGGACTAATCTTGGAGATAATATACACTGGCTCGTGGCAGCTGGGTCGGGTTACGTCGGCCTTTTCCTTCGACGGGATACAGTCAAAGCTCACGGCCGTCATTCCTCGAGCCCTGACTTTGTCGTGCTTTTCTAAGGCACTTGGGTGAGCCGATATTATAGACTCTCAACCACTCGAGCAAACTGGAGTAAAGAATGACAGAGACTGATCGATGAGCTGATGTTGACGCTCGTATTCGAAGGCCCGAAATATCGTCCCACTCAAGTGTGTAACCATGTAACTCACGGTTACAAAGCATGGAAGTATGTAACTCGCGGTTACAAAGCATGGCAGTATGTAACTCGCGGTTACAAAGCATGGAAGTATGTAACTCGCGGTTACAATAAATGAGGCTATGTAACTCATGTAACCCCGCGGGTTACATGCTGGGGTTACATGCTGAATCACGTCTTTCCGAATTCGTTCAACCTGCTCCACTCTTCCTGCAAGCGCAGCTCATGACTTCATTGAATACGACGATTGAGAATCGGTCTGCGGTCCCAAGCGCGCACCGAAAAGACGGGACGTCACATAATTCACTCTCGTCATCAATGGGAAAGAGTGTTTGACTGCGCGTGGGCGTCTCAAGCTGGCCAGGCGGACGACGGAAGAACACTTCGGACAATACAAAAGATACAAGCAGGGCCCTTGATTCATTCCTCGCACACAAGAAATACAGCACGAGTAACTAGATGAGTACACAAGATCAAACCCCCATAGAAGAGCTAGTACATCTGTGCACAACAAGAGCTGAGCTCGGAGAGGGAGAGAAATCGAGAGTAGAAAGAGAGAGAGCCAAGCAGCCAAATGAGAGGAAGCGCATCAGCTTGTTCACCCGCCTGCCCGTACATCAAACCATCCAGGAGGACGTCCACGCCAAATTCGAATGGTTTCTGCACGACATTTTTTTATCGCCTCGCAAAATTCTTTAATCGGTTAGATATATTGGAACATGATTTGAGCAATTTTTATAGGTCCGAAAAAAATTTTCCTGCCCTGGCTAGGCGTGAATAATTGATTTTACTGGAGAAACCAAGAATCAAACTTTGCATTAGTATTTTGTTCATCACTTTCCTCCTTCTCAACCAATTCCAATTTTCCAAAAAGCATCTGAGAGGTAATCAAAAAACCTATCATTAACGTGGTTTCAAAAAGTTCTTCGAGCCCCTCGCATGGTCTCAGAGTCCAAAATACACGAAAATAATGTTTTGCAAAATAACTTTCTTGACCACTCTTCAGGAGATTGAGAAAAAAATTTTTCCAATTTGTCAGTTGGTAATCTGACCACGAAGGAATTTTCAGCCATTTTTTGGGGGTCTGGAGCTCGTGGCATGCGTTTTAGTACGATTTCAAAGTCAAAAAATTGCTAAATCGCGTTTTTCTCCCACAAATCCCTCTATAACAAAGATATAACCTGCTCTCATGTGTTTTTTGAGTCATTCTCTATCAAAAACATGTTCTTTCGAAATTTTTTCGAGGAGAAAAGAGCGTTGAATACGTGATTAGATTTTTTGAAAATACTTCTCGATTCAGAAAATGAGTTCTACTGCGCATGCGCGTGCTCATACAGGTCCAAAAATGATTTCACTTGATAGCCGAAATAGTTACGATCGAAATGAGCCGAACTGGAGTTGATTTGATGCAGTAGAACCGGAGATACAGCCGTTTCGGAATTTAAGAAAATCCAAGGTACCAAAACCGTGAGCCCTGGGCGGGCCTGACGACCCTCCCAAGCTTCAAACGCGTGTATCTCTGGTTCTACTCAATCAATTCACACTTCCAAAGGGGCATTTGAAGATAATTGCACCAGCTATCAATTGAAATCAGTTCTAATACTAAAAACTCACGCGCATGTGCAAGATGGTCAAGTCTTACAGTTGTCAATAGTCATAATTCGTTATAAATGATCTTTCCTGCGCATGGGCGTGAGTCTTTATCATTAGAACTGGTCTCAATCGATGGCTGGTGTGATTATCTTCGAAATTTCCCTTTGAGGGTGAGAATTGATTGAGTAGAGCCGGAGATACACGCGTTTGAAGCTTGGAAGGGTCGTCAAGCCCACCCAGGGCTTATGGTTTTGGTACCTTGGATTTCCTTAAATTCTGAAACGGCTGTATCTCCGGTTCTACTGCATCAAATCAACTTCAGTTCGACTCATTTCGAAGGTGAATGTTGCGGCTATCAAGTGAAATTATTTTTGGAGCTCTATAAGCACGCGCATGCGCAGTAGAACTCATTTTCTGGATCGAAAAGTACTTTCAAAAAATCTAATCGCGTATTTAACGCTTTTTTCATCTCGAAAAGATTTCGAAAAAACATGTTTTCGATGTAGAATGACTGAAGAAATACATTCAAGTAGGTAATATGTTTGTTATAGGGGTATTTGAGGGAGAAAAACGCGTTTTAGCCATTTTTGGACTTTGAAATTGTACTAGAACGCATGCCATGAGCTCCAAACCCCCGAAAAATGGCTGAAAATCTTTCTGTAGTCAGATTACCAACTGAAAAATTGGAAAAAGTTTTTTTTCAATTTTTTGAGAGGTGGTCAAAAAAGTTATTTTCTAAAACATCATTTTCGTGTATTTTGGACTCTGAGACCATGTGGGGGGCTTCAGGGACTTTTTGAGATCATGTCAGTGATAGGTGTTCTGATGACTTTCCAGATACTCTTCGGAAAATTGAAATCGGTTGAGAAGGAGAAAAGTTATAAGCAAAATTCTAACGCAAAGTTTGATTACTGGGTTCTTTAGTACAACCAATTATTCACGCCTAGCCGAGGCAACAAAATTTTTTTCGGACCGATAAAAATGGCTAAAATCATGTTCCAATATATCTAACCGTTCAAAAAATTTTGCGAGGCGAAAAAAAATGTCGTGCAGAAACCATTTGAATTTGTCGTGGACGTCCTCCCAGACGAGTTTGGCCAACGTACCCTCCCGCCCGCACAAATTTCATCCAGCGAGCCGGACCAGACTCAATCCATCAGCAGTGGCGCGAGTCGGTGCCGGCTATTGAAGAATTGCCAATCCGGATGCAACTGATCCAACCGCTTGCCACGAATCAAGCCGCACCTCCTCCACAACCGCCGTCATGTTGTGTAATGGGGCCAAACGGCCAAGCTCTCATGATGCGGAGGGAGCAAAACCATGTTCAAAATTCAAGAATCCGCAAGACTTCGTGAATCAGAGGAGCCAGAATCATTCCTCAAACCCCACAATTCCAGATTTGATAGAGAGATTCATTGAAACCGTTTTTGGAACAGACTCCTCGGGATTCTGCCCAATGTGAGGAGCAAAATACTCATCCAAATGGATCGTCTGACAACACGAGTGGACTGGAGACGTAACAGAATTCAACAATATCCAAATCAAATCATTCCTTGCCATTCCAATGGGAGGGATTTGGATACAAATAATTCTGCTCATTGAGAGGCTGCCGTCGCTCGAAATTTGGTCCAGAGCCAAATAAAACTAGGAATCGAAAGTTTTTTCCGAGGAGTGGAATTTAACAAAGTTTCGAGGATATGGGCGGGGATAGATGATTGAAAACTGCGGAATTCTACGGGCGAGGCGCCTGTTGAGAGCGTACAATCATTCGCCTCGGGAATTTTGGAGTCCACAACAGGGCCTATCAAGAAGAACTTCGAGAATACTGATCAGTTCATGCAAATCAGCTCTTCCTCTCAGCGATCTCGTGAGGGCCCCGAAGAATTCAAAGATGAAGATGGATTATCAAATTTGGGATTAAGTGCGCGGGAAGTACGTCCATTCTTGAGAGATTGGTAAATATTCCTGATTTATCCGAGGGCAATTGCTCATTTTGGTCATTCATCCATGTGGGCGGTATATAAAGCTAGATACACCAGCACTTCGACGGAAATTATTGAATGTCGCAAATCTTACTTCATGTGTGGAGGAAGATGCAACGCGCGAAATTCTCCGATCTGAAGGGTGGTATGGGACCTCGATGGCATAGTAGTATTCTTGCGCCTGTTTAGCAAGAATGTCTGCATGCATCACCGGCACACAAAGGTTAAGTTCTTAGTTTCACGTCTCGGCACCTGCTCTTTCGAGCTCTATCAAGATGGCACCCATATGCGTGGGGTTGAGTTACGCTCAACCAGCGCGTCAGCAACTACCAACCACCGATTCCACCTCGGTGAGGGAGATTTACAGTTTGAGGTGGATTCCGAATCACCGAGACCGCCGTGAAGAGTACATGAAAAAAAATCTGAGTGGTGCCGGCCGGGATTCGAGTCCTAGCCTTCCGCGTGGGAGGCAAGTGCCCTATCGACTAGGCCACGGCGGCCTCTTTACCGGCACACAAAGAAAAAGTACTCGTCTTTTTGACCAGACTCACCTTTCTATGTGGGTAGTTCTGGAGCAAGCTGAACAAAACCGTCACCAGGGGGGCCTGGAAAAAATTCCAAAAAATTTTTTTCACGTAGTGCTATGTGAAAATCGGTGGAGAAATTTTTTTCCAGATTTTTTTCAGCCCCCTGGTGGGTCCTAAGGCCCAAAAAGGCCCATTTTTGACCCTTTCTGAGCCTATCTTGGAAAATTCAGATCTTCGACCCAGGTGAACCTTTTCAGACGTGAGTAGGCGCATTCCCTCCGTCAACGCTTGTACTTTTCAGGAAGAATTCGTCTAGAGTGGAACTATCGAGTCCAGTGACTTCTAGAGGAAAATTACTAGGAGCGATTTTTTGCGATTTTTGCGTCATCTTCCAGACGCTATAGCTCCGACTAGATGGAAGATAAGCGGATTCTGAACAGAGGGTTTTGTAGGTTTTGGAAATACCTACAATTTGCGATTCCGGAAAACTCGATATTTCATCTTCACGATGAGCTACAGCCATTCGATGTTGAGCATTTTTGTGAAAAAGTAAAACATCGAAATAAGGTTCCCAAAAACGTCAATTTCTTTTGCACCGAACAGATGAAAAAATGTTCTCCGAGGTGTGTACTCTGAGCCCAAAATGTTTGGCAACTGTTTTGTTTCGTTTTTCTAAGTAGGTCTTCAAAAATGCCGAAAAAAAGTGATTTTTACGCATTTTTTCCCGTCAAAACGACCGCTTATGAGCAGGTAGTATATTTATTCTCTTGATAGAACACCACGATGGATACCGATGTTCACATGATCTACAGAGAACTGAGAAATGGTCAAGATGATTAAAATTATTTAAGGACTTAAAGGCAAATTTTCACTCATTTGAGCTCCTTATCGGAGCAAATACTGTTATTCTGGCTCTGGAACCTTGCTGAACCTCAGATTCGAACATCCTCGAATGCTGTAAATGATGAGATGGTCTGATCAGATTGATGAGACATGTCAAATTGATTCAATAATCTCCTTTCAAGAAACTTGGTATGTAAATGATAATCTAAGGATCCGGCCAAATTCGCCACTCAGTTCTTCAAGACTTTTATTTTCTTCGACGATTCAGCCGCTGATACTTCTTTGAATTCCGCAGTTTTGTTATCGACCGGTCTCACATGATAATATGGGCGAGTATAGGGAACAGCCCTTGCAGAGTCATACCTGTGTTTCAACTTTGTTTGGCGATCCAGACATCCATCAGAGCTCACCCAAATGAACCTTTTGATCCGAAATTTAGGATCTTTCTCAATGATACGTCATTGAGATTGTTCGAGTGGATACTCCGAGTATACACGCTTAGAAAGTTTTTCTATGCAGACTATGAATGAAAGACATCATGACTTGTTCTGAGTAATGAATACCTGATAGTCTTCATGTTGGCATCCATGTACTCATACATGCTGAGAGGATTCAGAACCTGTTGATCCGCAGGCAACTGAAGAGATGCCTTACGAACAACTCGCTTCACAGTCGCACCAATGCCGTCACACTCTTCTCGTGACTGGTAGCAAAGTAATTAAGCGACTCTAATTTCAAGCCGAGATCGTTGTGATGAGAACATAGGTTGCTGAAATACTCCCTAGAAACATTGAATTGATTCACTTCTGCACATTTGGGAGCGAAGCGACGAAAAGTCGTAGAAGAAGATACTTTACCTGTTCTTGTACTGGCTTGGTGCACCGTCAGTCCAGCAACGAACGTCGAGAATCCACGAAAATCGTTTCTACTTGTCACGGGAAGAGTGCTTGTGACGGCATTGGTGCGACTGTGAAGCGAGTTGTTCGTGAGGCATCTTTTTAGTTGCCTGCGGATCAACAGATTTCGAGTCCCCTCCGCATGTACAAGATCTTGGATGCCAACATGAAGACTATCAGGTATTCATTACTCAAAACAAGCCATGATGTCTCCCATTCATAGTCTGCACAGGAAAACTTTCTAAGCGTTTATACTCGGAGTATCCACTCGAACCATCCCAATTACGTATTACTGAGAGAGATTCTAAATTTCGGATCAATAGGTTCATTTGGGTCAGCTCTGATGGATGTCTGGCTCGTCAAACAAAGTTGAAACACAGGTATGACTCTGCAAGGGCTGTTCCCTATACTCGCTCATATCATCATGTGAGACCGGTTGATAACAAAATTGCGTAATTCAAAGAGGTATCAGTGGCTGAATCGTCGAAAGGAATAAAAGTCTCGGAGAACTGAGTGGCAAATTTGGCCGGATCTTCAGATTATCATTCACGTACCAAGCTTCTTGAAAGGAGATTATTGAATCAATTCGACATGTCTCATCATTCTGATCAGACTGTCTCATCATTTACAGCATTCGAGGATGTCCGAATCCGAGGTTCAGCGAGGTTCCGGAGCCAGTATAACAGTATTTGCTTCGATAAGGAGCTCAAATGAGTGAAAATTTGCCTTTAAGTCCTTCCATGATTTTGATCATCTTGACTGTTTCTCAGTCCTCTGTAGATCATGTGAACATCGGTATCCATCGTTGTGTTCAAACAAGAGAATATATATACTACCTGCTCATAGACGGTCGTTTTGACGGGGAAAAATGCAAAAAAATCACTATTCTTCGGCATTTTTGAAGACCTATTGAGAAAAACAAAACAAAGCAGTCGCTCACTCCTTTGGGTCCAAAGTACACACCTCGGAAAACATTTGCTCATCTGTTTGGTGGGAAAAAAGTTGCCGTTTTTGGAAACCTCACCTCAAAGTTTCGCGTTTTCACAAAAATGCTCAACATCGAATGGCCGTAGCTGAATATGAATATAAGATATCGAGGCTCCCGGAATTGCACAGTGTAGGTATTTCTAAGACCTACGGAACCCCTCGTTCAGAACTCGATTATCTTCCATTTCGTTGGAGCTATAGCGTCTGGAAGATGACGCAAAAATCGCAAAAACTCGCTCCTAGTAATTCTCCCCTAGAAGTCACTGGACTCGATAATTCCACTCTGAACGAGTTTTTCCTTAAAAGTACGAGAGCTCACAAGGGAAATGCGCCCACACACGTCTCGAAAGGTTGACCTGGGTCGAAGATCTGAATTCTTCAAGATAGGCTCAAAAAGGGTCAAAAATGGGCCTTTTTGGGCCCCAGAGCCCACCAGGGGGCTGAAAAAAAACTGGAAAAAAATTTTTCCTGATGATTTCCACATAGTACTACGTGGAAAAAATTTTTTGGAATTCTTGCCAGACCCCCCTGGTGACGGTCTTGTCCAGCTTGTGTAACGGGGGGCTAGCCCGTTATAATTTATTTGCCCAGAGCTCGGCCGGCGGAGTGCAATGCACGGCCGAGCTGTAGGAAGCCTGAGATTCAGGCGGACGGCGGGCTCCGGATCGCTAGTGTCTTCGCCGCTGCTCCTTGGCTGGTGACCTCCTGGCGGTCAACTCGATAATCCGGCGTGAGCGCATGAGTGACAACACGA
>JAPYYZ010004824.1:0-10226 GCA_030522705.1 Eretmocerus eremicus
GAAGATATCGTCCAGGGTGGCATCCTCGGGGTGAGCTTGGGGGTGGTTTAGGGGTGGTTTTTAAGGGTTGTTCCCCGGGTCTCGCGGGAATCAGCCCAGACCACCCTACTCGCTGCCTCTCCTACCTGCGCACTGTGGGTGCGCGCTCCGCACCGTCCGGACTTGGATCTCGCTCACGCTATTAGCAGCAGCCTCCAATATTCTGTCGTGTCCGACGCGGTCCTTTGGCCTCATTTTTTTATCAATCACGACTGCCCTCATTCAGGGCATTAATCAGTGTTCTTGTACTTTGTGTTCGCCCCAATAGATAGGTGATTGCAGCTACTCCTCGTTCGTGCCTTTCCCTTGCGCGACCTAAACACTCGGACGAAACGCGAACCGGTCAATTCGAGCGAGCGATTCCGGGTTTGGCCAATGCACCTATGTATTTTTATAGATTGTTGGATAAAGTCCTCGGTATAGCTAGGAGAAAAAGCATCATAATCATTTGCTTTGATGACGCGTGCATTTACGCGGAAAATTGGGAACAGCTATGAGCATACTTGATTTATATTCTTAAATCATTGTTGGGAGCTGGTTCAACTTTGAACTTGAAAAAAATCGTTTCGGCATGCGACACGTTGAGTTTCTGGGACACGTTTCTGGGGCAAGATATTTGGCTCCGGGAGAGAGGAAAGTGCTCGCTCTTGAGGAATTTCTGAGGCCGAGAAACGTGCACGAAATACGCCAATTTTTGGGATTAGCTAGTTTTTTTAGAGAATTCATTCCGAAATTCGCCGAATTAGCAGCTCCGTTGTCTGATCTCTTGAAAATCTCGGTTAATCTTGAGTGGAAAGCATCACAGGAATTGGTTTTTGAATGCTTAAAGCAGAAGTTGATTGCGCGCCCGACGTTGGCGATGTACAATCCGAAAGCAGCGCGAACCGAGTTGCACAGCGATGCGTCGCAACGCGCATTGGGCGCGATGTTGTTTCAGTCTGATGAGGTAGATGGTAAACTTCGACTTGTTATTCTACCCGTCTTGAATTGCTAGCAATTGCTTGGGCGCTTCAGCGTCTACGTTCTTTTGTGATTGGTATACGCTCTACAATTGTTACTGACTGTCAGTGCTTATTGAATTTAAACGCGTGGAAAACCCGAATTGCCCAGGTAGCACGTTGATCAATCGAATATCTGAATATGATTTTGAAGTGAGACACAGGAAAGGAGAGCAAATGCAGCATGCTTCATCGCGTGCTCCTGTAGATGAGCCTGAAGAGCTTGATTTGAGAAATTGTATTTTTAACATCAGAACTCGCGAAGATGAGTTGCTAGTATTTCAGCGTAGCGATCCTGAAATTACAACTATAGTGCGAGTTTTACAAAAACCTGCGAATGAGAGAAGCAAGCTTGAGCTGAATGCTGAGAGATTTTGTTCTAGTTGAAGGACTATCGTATAAATAGATTGTAAATAGAGGTGTGGAGCGTGAGCTGTATGTTGTGCCGAAGGCTATGCAAGAATCGCTCGTCATTCGTTATCAAGATTGGAGTAGCCATTTTGGCGTTGATAAAACTGTAAATAGACTCAGAGAATATTATTTCTTTCAAGGAATGAGACGCTACGTCAAAGTTCATGTTCGGAATTGTTTCGAATGCATCTTAGCTAAGAGAAAGTCGGGGAAACCAGAGGGCGAATCGCACCCAATTCCGCCAGATAAGAGGCCATCTGAAGTTGTTATGATGGATCATCTCGGACCGTTCGTCTCTACTCCGCGCGGTAATAAGTACGTTCTCGGGATTATCTACAACTTGACCAAGTACGTTCATTTAGAGGCAGTTAGAGATGTTAGCTCCAGGATTACGGTAAACAAAGTTCGTTCCTCCATTGAGAGATTTGGTGCGCCGGTGCGCGTGATTTTTTAAAGGGAAACTTGTTTTACTTCTGAGTAATTTGAGAATCTTTGTGAAGAATTTGGAATCAAGCACACTCTCAATTCTAGCCGACATCTCCAAGCAAATGGTTCAATTGGAAGAATGAACCAGAAAATTTCGCCTGCTATGCGTAGTTCTCTTCTAAGCGATAAGCAGAATGATTGGGATGCGGAAATAAAAAAATTGGAGGGAGATATCAATTCTACAGTCAGCAAGTCCACGGGAAAGACTCCATTCGAGGCTCTGTACGGTTTCCTGCCAAGATTCGAGGATGCAAAAACTCGGGATGTGACTGGACAGTGTGAGACTTATCGGCCTTCTTCTGTCGTACAGGATGGAGTTCGCGAAAATATCCAGGAAGCGCAGACCGCGTACAAATCGCGGTATGATGCAAAACACTATGAAGACGTGAAGTATTGTGTGGGTGATATTGTTTTTGTGAAGCGAAACGCGGTAGCGACGGGTCACTCAGCAAAGCTTCAGCCGGTGAACGGCAGGCCGATGGTGATCACTGCGTTTCTTCCAAGTGATACTTATAGGTACAAGAAGGTAAATGAATTTGGAGACCGAGGTTTCGAATCAACTGCGCACGTCAGCCAGCTGAAGGTTTGGCGAGGTAGTCGAGATAATGAGAGTGACGATTGTGATTCGGACGATGAAAGTGTGAGTGAGAACGAGGAGAGCGCTATGCTAGTTGAGAAGTCTGATGTTCAAAGTGTTCAGTGTAATGAGTTAAGAAGTCCAGAAGTGCTATCTCCAGAAAAGAATGAAGAATCAAACAGTGCTAGTGCTGCTGGAAACGCTTACCGAGCAGGAGCCGAAGGGCACTTGAGAAACTAGATGATTATATATGTGAGTAGCTATAAGTTTCAGAAATTGCGATGATATTTGTATTATTCATAGTAATTAAGTAGCGACTAGGTATTCAGACAACCCATGTGGATTTTACGGGTTGAGCGTGAGTGCGTATGATCAAGTTTGTCTTTTTGGATTGACTCTTGTTTCGTATCATTTATTCATGCCAACACTCTCACTGGTTTGAAGGACCAAACCAAAATTAGGATGTCCGAATGTTGGAGATTCATGTCCCTGGACGCCGCATATATGTGTGCGAGAGCGATAGACTCTAGAGGGCGTAAGCGATCGAGTGACAAGTTGCGCAAAAGCGCTCGAGCGCGAGCTTGGCGAGACTGCGAGCAGGTTGTGTCGGGCGGTCGCAGCGGCGACGCACAGTGGGCCCAAATCGAGAATTAAAGGCAGAATTCACCTTCACTCCAAAAAAGGGTCAAAGTGACACTTGCCATAAGTCAAATTGAAGGTTATCACATGTCGTATCTCAATCTTTTTCCTTCGAGTCGTCATTTTGACATGCGCGCCGGCCAGAGAACCAAGAATGTCGATATTTCTCGCGAAATTGCAAAAAAGCTCTGATAACTCGTCTGGATCGCAAAATTTGTACATATAAATGCATCGCGAACTTTCAGGATTTTTTTACGGGAAAGCTAATGGTGATCTTCAATTTGACCTTGAATCGAATTTTCAAGGTCATTCGAGGGTCATTTCCGTTTTTTGCCGGAAGACCTATATTTTTGACCTCGGCATTTAAAATAACGAGGAATTTTACGTTGAAATAGATTTTCTTCAGGATTTTTTACCGAGACCTCCATAGGTCACGTGGAGGTCAGATAGACGGGAGGTCGCGAAATGAGTGAAACCCCCTCGTAACTCTACTGGATCGCAATATTCGTATATGCAGTTGTATAGCAAATTGTCAAGATTTTTCATGGAGAATCTAATGGTGACCTCCAATTCGACCTCGAATCAAATTTTCAAGGTCATCTGAAGGTGATTTTCATTTGTTGCCGAAAACCCATATTTTTGACCTCGATATGCGGTAGAATGGAAGATTTTACGTTGAAATACAATCTTTCGAGAATTTTCTACAGAGACCTCCAGGTCACGTGAAGGTCAGATGGAGCGAAGGTCGCAAAATGAGCGGAACCTCCTCGTAACTCTACTGGATCGCAATATTCGTAGATGCAATTGCATTGCGAACTTTCATCTCGATATGTTTGAACCAGGAGTTTTATTGAAGTACACAATTTCTCAATAAATGTTGTCAAATTCTCTCAAATAAATTTCCGTTTCATACAAAATATCTTGGGAGGGTTTCACTCCGTCACTGCGCACCCAAAATTCGATGCGATGGCCTCAGGTCTATCGCAGGTTCATCTCCATCTGTAACTCCGTGCCATCCCATATGAATGAGATCCTAGGATGAAAAATCAAAGTTCATGTCAACCCTATGTTGATTCTTGTGATAATGCGCATTGTCAAATATGCCGCGGGACGAATTTCTTGAGAAATACATTGACATTGACCAGTCCCCCCAAGAACGGAGATTTTTTTGCGTGCTCGGATCCAATATTGATGTGCTACGCACTTATCTCGCAATACAATCTCAACTTCAATCCGTTGTATTGTTATCAGTGCGATCTCACAAGACAAGATCATTGTAAGAGTATCCCCAAGAGTGACGTTCACGAACTCATGTTATGTAATGGAAGCATTCATGATCGGGTCCATTCTCGATGGTAACAAAGCAATATGATCAAATTCGAAAGATTCTATCGGTCTTCCCTCCTCAATGGTTCTATTGCGAAACGCAACGTTCCCGTCGTTATTCCACGACCCCCAAAACTCGATGAAACCTCTTTCCAAGACATATTGATGAAATCTTTGAAACTTGATCAATCAGTCACCCTGCATTGAGCGATCGTTACCAAAATATCAATGTACCCGGGATGGAATGTATGAATTACTTGAAATTATTGGGGTGATACTTCCCCGGTAGTAAAAAGTCAGTGTGTATTATCTAAGATTACATCATCGCCTGAGTACCTAATTTCATGATGACAAACGGCCGAATCTCAGATTGCCACGTGGATTTGAGAACTTTCTTTTTTAATGTTCCCTTATTGAGATCAGAGAAGTGTCTGAGGAATTTGCGATTCCTAAAAGGTTGCAAGCTTCAATACTTTGATAATGTGGAGGAATCTGTCATATTGTGCTAGGCAGATTGAATAGACTCAAGCATCCAAACTGTCAGAAAATTTCTGGACCCAGTATTTCCGAAAACTTCACTGTATAATGTCTTCGAAAGGCAGGAAAATTCACCATAAGTTTCTTAGTCTTCATTGCTGAAATCGCTATCTCCATCATCAAGGATCAGCATATCCTTCATTCCTTCAGTGAGATTCATCTTCCTTTTCTCTTTCATTTTGCGAAAAAGAGAGAGGAGAGGATCAGAATGGAGGAAGAGCCTGTAAAGGATATCCTCATTTGTTGCTAACCTAAATGAAAAAGACCAACATGTATCAAATTTCCTCCATACGGACTCTCGTATATTTACGCATGGTCAATACTTAACCATCTCGTTGCATATAAGATCGAGACATGAACGAACCTTGCAATCTTTCTTGAGTAGCTATTCCTAAACTCTTTGATGACTTCATGGCTTGCCTCTAAACCCTCTTCTGACAATTCTCCAGCTGAGAGGTGGAAGTATTCCTGAATCTTGTGAGCGTGCATCAAGATGATATGGACGGTTGGAGGCAATTCATATCAAGGGTAATTACGGTTTATCAACGTGGCTGTATCTCGACAGTATTCCTTGAACTGAGGTACCTTGGTTTGTTTTTGTGAGGAGAGCACTCCCACGATATTCTTGAATCGCCGAAGCATCTCGAGATCAACACCTGGAATTTGTTATGATATTTCTGATCCGGGAAATGGATTGAGTCCTGATGTGCAATCCGAAGTCAAAAGACTGATCATATGAATAGAGTGTTATTTTTTAAGTACTCATGTATACGAGAAGTAAGCACTATGGATTTAGAATGGAGATTATTTTTTGGGGATGCATATCGAATGACAGTCTCTCTACGTAGAAATGCCGCAATAGTATACGTATCTCAATAAATTGTAGCTTCATGAATGTTTATGATTTTTGGTGTAATCACATGAAGTACAACGTATCAAATGACAGAACAGAACGATCGAGGTTGTGATAAAGATTGTTGAGAACATAATCCTATCTGAGCTGCACGAACAATCATCAAATATGTAACCTAGAATCAGCATCTGCCTCTCGCCGATATACTTGGTTATGATGAGAATTTTCTCTCTTCAGATACAATTCCATGCTATGGTTATCTTGTTCACTGTGATCTGATGAATTATCGTGTTACTTCGTGATTCATGCAGCACCTAATGAGTAGATCTTGCAGAGGATTGTCAACTAATGGAAATTTCGAGATATGATTTGTATGCGCAGAACCGAGCTTGAGTTTAGGGAAGATTTTCTCAATATAGTCGTAACTTCGAGAGCTACCTATCAGGATACATATATGAGTCGTAGTGAGGCTTCAAAAGATGCATTATGCATCCCAAAGAACCGAAAAAGCAACAGCCTCGTGAGCTTTGCTGATTCTTTGCTACGTAATTCTCAAGATGCCATTAGCAGCTTCTGAAGTTTGAAACCAAGTCAACATGGTGATTCATGTTTGTATCGCCCGTAATTTTTTTTCAGCTAGTGATGACTCACAGGGAGAGACCAAGACCTCCGGGTGACGGATCTTTGCCAAAATTCTTTCACATACTTTTACCACATAGAATATGAAGAATCTAAATTATCTCCGTACAATGAGCCTCTTAGCCAAAGATACAGACAGAAACTTCAGCATTGCCCATATAGGCCCGTGTTAAAAAATGTGTATATATAGATATACTGGCAGCCCTGCGGTTATTGCCTGTATCTCCGAGCAGGATGCCCATTGGACGGAGATACTCTAGATTCTTCATATCTTAAGTGGTACGAGTCTGTACAAAAATTTTGGTAAACATAGGTCACCTGGAAGTCTTGGTCTCCCCTTGTTGGTTCGCTCCTGATCGAGGTCAGAGATAGCGCATCTTGTTTCTTGATCTGTAAACGTTGAGGCTGTCTAGATAATTCTTCTAATAAAACCCTTCAGTTTTCGCAGAACACCGTCGAAATTGAGTTTGTATGTGCATTAGCCGCTCACCGAACTATTTGCTCTGACATGCCCTCAATTAGAATCAACAATATGTAACAAAGCAACATCCCCCATACTTGAACAAATACTGCCCACGAAAAAGACTGGAGAGTGAGAGATTCGTTTGAAATATGATAGGGTGAAATTCTTCCTCCATATACGGATGGCAAGAACTGATCCTCACATATTTTAGGAGCACAGCGATGAAGTCTTCTGCTGTGCAAGAACTATCGATTGATTTGAGCATATTTTGCTTGTGGGAATACCTTCAATGATTCGCATAATAGTTCGCTGCAGTTTGTCATCAAGATTAGTTATTCAATCTTTCATATTCATCGTAAATATGATCAGGCTTCGGCAACCCTGTAGTAAAGTTAACAGGGCTCACAGCTGTAAATTCCAGTCACCATGTTCTTTTGTATCTAAGTTTCACATTACAGCTGTGAACTCCATCAACTTTGCCAGAGGGTAGATTAGGGAGTTATCATGTTACTCGAATGAATCGTCGTAATCATTGTGATAACACAATTCTTGGTCATGTGAACAAAGGAGCATGGTTTACACACCGATTCTCTACTTTTACTCAAAGTACACTACCCCATACGCAATGCTGAATTGGATCGAATATATCAATACTTATTTTCCCGCAATTTCTGTAGATTTCCGTGAAGACTTATCAAATTATGCGTGTCAGTGTTCTTTGACGCATAACAATACACCAGGAAGCATTTTGATACGTTATGGAGATTCAGTTTTCATGTTATGAAGTGATGTATGAAGAGACTTCACCATAAAACGTGTTATATTCCAATGCCCGATGATGCATCATGATGCATTACTATCAGTTAGTCAGTTAGATATGGTTCCAGGGATCGAAAATATGATAAGGGAGCATTTTGCGGATGTCTTTCACCAGCTTTTAATATTAGGTTCAAGGTCGATTTGGGGGTCACTACGAGATTCCCCATGAAAAATCCTCGAATCTTGCTAATTGGTTGCATGTGCAATTATTGCGATCCAGTCGAATTACGAAGGAGTTTTACTCATTTTTCGACCTCTACTCCATCTGACCCTCACGTGACCTCTGGAGATCTCGGTAAAAAATCCTCAAGAAAATGTATTTCAACGTAAAATTTTTCGTTCTTTTGCATACCGAGGTCAAAAATATAGGTTTTCGGCAAAGAACGGAAATGACCTTCAAATGACCTTGGAAATTTGATTCGAGGTCAAGTTGGAGGTGACCATTAGATTTCCCACAGAAAATCCTGACAGTTCATTATGCAACTGCATATACAAATATTGCGATCCAGTAGAGTTACGAGGGGGTTTCACTCATTTTGCGACCTCCGCTCCATCTGACCTCCACGTGACCTCTGGAAATCTCGGTAAAAAATTCTGAAGAAAATGTATTTCAACGTAAAATTTATCGTCAATTCAAATGCTGAGGTCAAAAATACAGGTTTTTCGGCAAAAAACGGAAATGACCTTCGAATGACCTTGAAAATTTGATACAAAGTCAAATTGAAGATCACCATCAGAATTCCCGTGAAAAATCCTGAGGGTTTGCCATGCATATAGATGTACAAATTTTGCGATCCAGACGAGTTATCAGAGCTTGTTTGCAATTTCGCGAGAAATTTCGTCATTCTTGGTTCTCTGGCCGACGCGCATGTCAAAATGACGACTCGAGGGAAAAAGATTCAGATACTACATGTGATTACCTTCAATTTGACCTATGGCGAAAGCCACTTTGACCCTTTTTTTGAGTGAAGGTAAATTTTGCCTTTTATCTTCGATTTGGGCCCACTGTGCGACGTCGACCACTCTCCGACTAGTCGCTAGCGACGTTCCGGCTCGTGAGAGCGCGCAGACCTTTACGTTTGTTCGTCAATTTGTACTTTGTGTTTGATAAATTCTGTTTCTTCATCAACACTGCGCGTGTTTAATGAAGACGCCCGACCGGCCCATAGGGTGCCATCAATTGTGTTCTAGACCTGGGACGCAATAGACATTTTGACTCCTAATTCTCTAATATAAAAAATGGAGGCATCAAAAAACACTCGAAAACCAACTCCAAATTTGGGTATCAAAAGAATGCACCCTAAAAAATTTGAACCGCAACAATTAAAGGCCGCGGAAGCTTGTGCGAACCTTGGACGCAGAAAATCTGCGGAAACACTCATATGTACAACCACCTCCAAAAAACCAGTGGAAACATCCAATCGTAAATGCAATTGGATCCATCAAAAATTATGAGCAATTCAATCAATTTGATCCGGATTTAGTTGTTTGGAAGTCAATGTGACTTAATCATTCAGTTGGGCCAACAAAATGGCACGTCAAAGCTATCACAGTAGGTCCCGCTTAATGTAATCGCGTTGAGACGAGGGCTTTTGATAACAATAAGGGGGTGATAACACTACTCGAGAAATTCATTTTCGTGATTTTAATGATTAGTATATTTATGCGTATTCTCCAGCTCATTTTCATGAAAATCATTGTACGTCCATGGATTTCCAACCGATGAGTTGTTCTGGGTCAGTATTCCATCTTGGAAGAATCGCTCATCTTTGAAAAATCGCTCAACATAATATGTACTGAATTTTTTTGGGGGGGATGAAGATGGCCGCCGAATTGAGCGGAGAGAATGAATAGCGTGGAGAGAAAATTGTTGAAGTACAGAGAAATAGAAAGTGAGATTAATATAAGAACAGTGAGAAGTGAGAGAAGAATACCAAGAGACGCAAAGGAGAAGAACAGAACAGGGAGGAAGGAAGGAAAGAAGGCAAGGAAAGGAAAAGGAAGAAAGAGAGGTTAGAGTGCCAAGGGCACATGTTTGGAGAGGAGGAAGATAAATAAGGAATGGGTGATAAAGAAGTGCAGAACAGTACAGAAACAACAAGAAGGAGAACATTTTCAATTGGAAAGACAGAGAAGGAAGATATAAGAGCTTTCTACTCACCAGGCACGGCAAAGAAGAGGAGCGTAGAAGACAGATCACCAGAAAGCATTTCAGAAAACATAAACAAGAGGAAAATGATGGAGGGACTTGGTGAAAACAAGGAGAAAGAAGTAGATGGACAAGAATATATGGGAACAAGTCTAGCAAACCTGGTGATGGATCTACAAAGAGTAGAACAGAAAATAGATAAAGGTGTGAAAGAGCGAGCAGAAGATAGAAATTTAATGCTCTCATTAATAGATGAGATGAAAAAGGGAAATGAAATGAGAGAAAGGATG
>JAPYYZ010004825.1:0-10223 GCA_030522705.1 Eretmocerus eremicus
GTGCTCATTGGAATCAGTAGATTCGAGAGAATCGCGCTATGAAGCGATATCATGTCTGACCAATTCGTCAAAGATGCACAGAGCGAAAATTGTGGCACAAACTAGGGCTTTAGCAGACGACAAATCGACTTTGTACGGCCTCGCCTTAATCTCTTAGTTTTACGTCTTGGCACCTGCTCTTTAGAGCTTTATCCAGACGGCCCTGCTCTATGGAAAGTCGCATGACCCACTTGATCCACTAGGACCAAGTCTAGGTTTATGGTATCGGCTAGCGCAACACCGCGCGCATCCTCTGGTCCGCCACTCCAACCGGGTGATTTGGCGTTGGAAGTCTCCAGCAACTATCTCCGGCACTCGCCATTGTCCCACGCTATCCTCCAGATCCTTGAGCTCCCGCAAGAATACCTGCATGGGGGCATTCGGAGAGTAGTAGCAGCTGTAGACTGCTACCCCTTCTATCACTCTTCTCGCGAAGCCATGTCCGCTCACGGGTTTCTCCATTCCGCAGACCGATGAGTTCATGATCTGGATGACCGCGCAGCCGCCAAGGTCAGGCGTAGATCGAGGAAGTTTCTTTCTCTCATTTTTTTCCAAAATTATCAGAACATCGACTCCGTTCCGCAGGGCCTCGGCCTCCAGAAGATCATGAGCCGCCGGGCACCTGCGTAGGTTTGCTTGAAGGAAGCTAGCCATTGCGCTTGCAGCTCCTGCGGCCGGTCTCGGCTCTCGCCCGTTGGTAGGCCTGGCAGTCAAGGGCTCCAGACCTGTGGTTGCTGTCAACCTTGAGAGCTTCGCAGCTGAGGCACTTCGGGCGTTCCTGGCATCTGGCGGCGAGGTGGCTCTCGTCACTGCAGCGGTAGCAGCGTTTGGATGGGTTCTTCGGTTCCTTGCACTTGGTTGCTATAAGTCCATACACGCACTCCCTCCATTCCAAAGAATTATTTGGTATTTCATTAATTATATCATGAAAGCTTAGATGACTATATCTATTACAAACTTGTAAGGAATAGATCATATCATTCCGTTGTATCCCAACGCAGGTATTTGCGAGTGCTCTACTGATTTTCTACTCTCGTAGGCGCTCGAAGTCTCTAGATTTATATCCAAATTATTCTGAACATCAAAATTTTATTTCAAACTTCCATCTACCCCATACTCCTTGTATTTTAGCTGCATTCGTCCGCAAAAGAGACGAGCATATCTTCAGGACATCTCAGTCCAAATCCTCAATTGACTCTAACATAAAGCTCTTCCAATCCACTGTTGTGTTTTCTTCGCGATGAGATAATGATACAGTCGAGATCACCATTCACCATTGTTCGTGTGTCAAGTACCAGTCAGTTATGTACCATGCAGTCACGCAACTAGACGAGATTCCTCACTGTACTCGAGCACTTCTCAATCAAAATTGCTGCATGATTAATTTCAGTTCAAGATTCAATTTTGATATGGATCTGAATACTTATTCGTGTCGCTCAAGGCAAGAATCCCTCTTCCTTCCATGGGATAAGAGTTCCCAAGATTTTCTACATCTACCGTTAATGATTCAGAACCGTCCTACTCTTACTTCAGCTCAAAATTCACTCTCTTATAATGGAATCGCCGAAACATGGCGCGCTATTTGTCCAGATTCAATTCATCTCTAATCATTGGAAAAAGTAAGTTCAATTTCCTTCATTTTGAATCGACAAGTCTTTTCGGAGAAAGTCGGATCACTGCAAGAGATACTGCTGCTCCTTTAGTGCAATCGATTTTTCTCTTCACCTTTCTTATTCTCACTTCATCTCCAGAACAATTAATTGATATCGCTGTCGAAAGATACTATTCTCCATCCGAACAAATCATCAGACTCCATTATCGAATTTACACAGTCAATATGAGGTTACTCAATTTTGAGATGATAAACTTCCGTGAAAGGATCAATCTCTCTCTCCAGAGCTCTATCCCCTCAGGTTTTCGAGTAGATCACATCATAGTTTGAATCAACTCCCACTATCCTCAATTCAATTCCCTACTCCTTCATAAACGCTTGAACATCAAACCCTCGTGTGTGTCTTGACCATAGGCATTCGTTTATCAAGCCAGAATATCAGAATTCAAAACTTTTATCTTCCTTGTCAGTTCCATAATAAATTCCAAATCCTTTCTCATAATTTATTGCCAGACAGCTGTCTCGCAATGCACTATGAGGAAGAATTTGAAATTCATCATAGTTTCAAACTGACTTATAGCTATAAGTCAATTCAAAACCATCAGGCTGTGCTACCGCGAGAGCTCTCGCTCCCTCCGTTTTCAAATTCAACTGTCACATCATTACTACTCCATCGTTAATATTTGGAACACGAATATCGAAAGAAATCAATCAATTCTGACTTTGTTGTGCATACAACATCATGGAATCATCATCTTTTGAGAATTAAGAAGTGATCACATTAAGTCGGAACTAGAAGAAACAATGCTTTCATTTGCATAATCTCCACCATCTTGCAGTGGAATTGTTATTTCGAAATGTGAGGGTTCACTCATGGAGCACCCATACTTCCAGAGCATATTGAAAATTCCAAGCACCATTCATAGCGAAGCATTTCCCCTTGATGATCTTCACTCTCCAAATTATGCTTGAGGGGTCGTCTTTCATCGAATTGTAACTTCCTCATCTATACTTCTATCAAGCCTAAAAGACATTGTATTGGTATTCGTTCTACCGTGATTCAAATAAGTGAATTCATATATTTCTTCTGCCATTCTCAAATATTCTCAGATCTTTGCATTGCAATGCGGTTTTCTATCACAATTTACGTACACGCCCGAGTCAGCCAATTCGAGCTTTTGCATGCGTGTCGCTGTCAAAATATCATTCCAGTTTGAGAGATTCTATCACCATAGTCACCGTCATGCGACTTTTCATAGAGTCTCAATTTCCCAATTTTCGCTCGTGATACCATGAATTAGCCACAAAAAATAGTCCATTCGTATGGAAGCAATTTCATCATATCAAAGCATCCGTCAATTATCTGAATCAGCCAAAATCATTGAATCGTTCTTCGAAACATATATGGATTCTCCTCACTTGGATCGGATCAACCATATTGAATTATCCTCTCAGATCATGGCAATCCTCCTTGAAACTCTGAAACTTTTACTACCAATGTTTTCTCATGGTGGAGCGAGAAAGGAGTAAAATTGTAATCAATCAGTGGAATAAATCAATAATTTCATGGAATCTGATTGAGCCAGATTCCGTCTAATAGGATGAAATAGATGTGCGATTTATTATACTTCCGAATGTCTCATCATCAAATACATCTGAATAATCAATACATTTACGACTTGATCAAATCACACACCATAAATATACATGGTCTTGTCTTCACTGTGTCACACTCAAAATTTCAGAAACTCGGACATTGGTATTTCCCATGTTGATCCTATATTCTCATCGTTATTTCCAAGGATGAAACATTCTCAAATCCAATCATACTTGTTAATTCTTCAGACATCCTATTATCGTTTGCACCTTAGGATGTTTTCAACAAGTAATATAGGCCATCGTCGGAAGATCCAGCTCATAATATAAACAGTTTTCATTACTTCCTAGCTAAATAGCCAAATGATTCAGACAAACCATCATTGAGAATCAAAGGTCATAACATCAACAAGGCCAAGTCATTTTCTACCTGATTAATGAAGACGTTTCAGAGAAGACACTATCGAGAATTCAACATCATAACATCCAGGAGTCGGGATATTTTCCAGGGCAGATTCATTCTGTATACAGTTACTTCCCATATTTTTTCAAGCTATGAATTATTGCGCCGATTCAAATCCCAACGTGAGACTAATGAGATAGTTCACCGATTTGTAACGTCAGCTCTAATCTACGCGCTTTAACGTGACACATCATCCAAGATGTCACCCTTTATGCCATTAATATGTCATCGGATCATTCTCAATATGAACAGCATTATAACCACTTATCATCTCGAATTGTTATCTATTGATGCGCGTTCACATAATCTTTCCGAACCGTGAAGAATATCATTCTCAACTCGATCCAACATCCGTTTTGAAATTATTGCCATCAAATAAAACAACAGAAACATCTCGTAAATTCCGCAACATATCTCTCTATTAATCAATGTACACATATATATATATATATATATATACACACTTGATCATACGGACTCATGACGACCGATTCTACAAACATACGGTTTCATGACGACCATCGGCATTATGACGACCGGTCGTCATAACGCTATACAAATATAGGCACTCATGACGACCGATTCCTTCTACAAGTCTAGACAATCATGGCGACCGAATTTTTCGTTTTGCAAAATTTGTTAGAATTTTCGTTTTGCACAACGTACTGTCGGAGCAAACTTCTGTCATCTCCTCGGAGTCGGTACTTAAAAGGATGGGTTAGTTTTTGAACGCAAAACCACTGACAAAGCAAACTTCTGTCATCTCCTCGGAGTCGGCACTTAGAGGGATGGGTGAGTTTTTGAACGCAAAACCACTGTCTGCGCGGATTCTTCTCATTCGGTTCGAAAAACAATGAAAAACATCGATCTTCATAATGTATTGATAACTGTAGAGGTGTATCTATACTGTGGTCGTCATAGGTGTCTATACTGCTGACTATACACCGTTTCAAATCATGTTCGAGCGTGTTCATGCATATTGAGGAGTCATGAGCTCAAAATTAGAACTTGATAATATGTCATTTCATAAACCGGTCCGCCTTCTGCACGTCCGTTATCATCGGTTCATCGTGCGACATATTACTATAATCAGAAGTCGCCTGACCGACCACTCGCAGCTTGTTATTGACAGCTACAACCATTGATAATGATGCCTCAACTCTAGTGTCGTTTGACGCAATTCTCGTATGCGTGATGCTCAGAGAACGCTCGCCCTCCTTGTCGTGATATACTGACACGTCAAGCCTTTTGATGAGTTAAACCACCGTCCTGTTGTAGACCAGAGAATAAAGAGTACTCAGAATGTGGCCTCTGTCGATTCCTCTGTTCAGTCCCAACCATTCCACCATCATTCCCTGTTGAATATACAAGGAGATTATCGTATCGTTGTATTCAAGATCTTTGCTCGCGTCTCACGGACCGTACGGCAAACCACATGCGACAAAAGTAGACAAAATCAGTCCTACTCGCACAGCAAGGGATTTTCGAGGTCACCAAACCGCACTACGAACTCCCAAACGCACAGCAATCGCTTTTGTGCTAGCAAGATTCATTCTACTAAGTATGCCCATGATTAATGGATTCCAACCGTACCAGATCGTTCCATCTGTTTACCATTCCGTACCACGATCACTCCATATTCAATTACTCCGATCAACCATCATCCGTATGACTTCAACCGTGTACTAACTTTACTCAATATCTCACAATCCGTACATCAATCCATCACACAAACCGAGTGATATTCAATACTCCGTAAATAACGTCAATCTCAGCCGTAATAATAATTACTGATCGAAGCATTTCCAGATCGTCCAAGCACTGGCACTTTTGCCATTCAGCAATACAGAAAGTAAGATTTGAGCGACCTGAATTCATAATGCATTGTTTTGAGAACCCGACATGTCATCGATGATCATTTTAACTCGATTGACTAATCTCGTACCGTAAGATTCGAACATGTTCAAATTCATTCGGAGGTTATGTATCAAAATATCAAGCGTCACGCACAACGTTAACGCCCCGACGTAATTACAATCATATCATTTCCGCGATGCGTTTGCATCTAAGACTTATCGGAAGATCTTCCAAGAAGCCAGTTGGCTTGATCTCACTCAAATTCACGACCGTTGTAAACACTCCGTTTACTCACGCCGTATTATCATGTCTCAGTAACGCAATCCATGATTTGTTTGAATTTAGATTGTCCGGACGTTTAATACCGAGAGCTCTCTTACACGTCCATTCCAACGTCAAAATTCGATTGAATTGAGTACGTATTCATGAGTTACTACCGCCGTTTGTGACACAGATATATGCTGAGGATTTCGATCTCAATACCCTCCGCAGCATTGCTGCATGCGCGGCGATCGACAATCGTTAATTCGAATACCAAGAACACAACTCGCTCGACCGATGAGCCGAGCGGGCTTTCTCAACCTACCGACGAAACGAGCTTGGCCCTGTCCGCTCGCGCGAGATCGAGCACGCCTGCATCTGCCGCGCCGCTGTCTTGTGCTCCGAAAGACTCCTGGCGCCTCTTTTGCTCTGAGGTCTAGCACGGGCTCCGTGCGTATTCGACATCGTACACACCACTCTTTCAGTGCCGGATCGAGAGCGAGCATTAGAGGCACTCGCGGGGCACACTCATCCACCGTACACAATTACGCGATCGTAATTCACGAGCTCAGCTCTCGGGCTGTGAGGGGCATTTTTTCCTCTGTATGAACACGCGGCGCGTGAGCAGCTTCCAAGCTGATCGGCAGAGCCGTTCCCGTCACGCGAGACATATACGCAGCCCACACAAACCAGCTTGCAAATCCGTGAACAAGCCGGCCAAATAAAAGCCGCACAATACTCGCGCACTTGACGGCTACTCACGTGCCTTAAGCTGACTCTCCGCTGACGTTGCATCTTACTACCTTGCCGTGGTTCGTGGCTCCTCCTGCTCAGCATGGCCGTCCTCGGCCTGCTGGCTGCAACGCAAGCTGCTCCGAATCGCAGCTCCTCCGCGCCAAGCCATCCACCGTTACGTGCTACACTCACTCGCGTGCGCGGTGGAAGCGTGCTGGCGCTCATAACTTGAAGGATTATCGAGACAGCAGGAATGACACAGGAGAGATTAACGAAGGGAGAGTGATTAATTCAGAGCTACCGTTCACAATACTTCTGTACACAATCTACCGTCAATCGTGAATTATTATCAGGGACGTTTGCGCAGCTTCCGATCCGGTCAAAAGCTCTACCAGCAGTGAGCCGGGGTAGCAGTGCGCGCCGCGCCACCGCCGCCACTGGCGCCCGAGTGTACTGGAAGGAGTGGGAAGATTTGCTATAATCCAACATTATTGCTCCAATTGAAGGGAGCCTTGGTAATAGAGCGTGGGTTTACTTGAAAAGTATTTCCATCTTTGAATTCTCTCATTACGAGTCTAGCTTTGAATCTAATTCTTCCGTCTCATTCTATCTCCTTCTTGAATACCGATTTGGCATCAATGATGTTAGCTTGAGAGCCACATCGCTTTGAGATATGAGTCTATCTACTAGAACACATACTTTATTCGATTTCATATAATCTAATGCTCCCTGTGAAGTTTCCAACCAAAATTGTCTTTCAGGCGAATTCATAGCCTCCTCGAAAGTGGCTGGATCCTTTTGAAGCGAAGCAATCAAGATATCACCAAGTATGTCATCTTGGATTCCTTTGTCAGATTCGTTAGAAAAGTTTGAATCTCTCTGACTAGCGTGATTTGCATAACTCGTGTCTAAAGAAGAATCTTGGGTTGCTAGATTCCTCCCACCCCCTTTTTGAAGATTCAGGTCTTCGCGTGGCCTTTCTCTTTTTCTGGGTTGTACCACTTCAGTCTTTTCTGATTCATACGAATTGAATTGTCGTTAGAATCTAAATTCTCTCGGGACTATTCAATTGAATTCTGATTCTCGACTGAGCTTTTCCGGTAATAGTCTCCATAAACTATCCTTTTATTGAATTGCACAGTTCTCGATCCTCTGAATTCATGCGATGGAGGATGCCAGAACACATAGCTTGTATTCTTGTATCCAACTAAGAAAGCTTTGATCGCTTCAGACTCAAACTTTGACTCTATTCTAGGTATTTCGAGTTCTACTATATGAATTCACTGCGATCTCAGTAGCTAACTCCCGCATGGGTTTTGGGAAGCCTGAATCAAGTGGAGGAGAGAGAATTCTTCTCTGAATCGTCTTGTTGAATCCTTCGGGGTGCCGTTACGTTCCCAAGTGTGTGGCGGGGAGAAGAGAGATTCTGTTTTCTCTCGTTTCAAAACTTCTGCGAATTCACCACCTGTGAATTCTGTGCCTTGGTCGAATCTGATACAGCAAACCTTTTCATCTTTACCCAAAAGATTTCGGGCTGAAATGATTCTAATGCCTTGTCCGTTTAATCTTTACCTTTCAAGCAAGATATTCTGGCGAATCTAGAATAATCGTCAATGAATACAATTATAAATTGTTCGTAACCAGGGAATGGAGTTGGACATACCGGTCTCATAACGTCTGGATGGATTACTCTTAGAGGTCTCTCAGCTCTTGCTCTTATTTCTTCAAGGGGCAATTTTTCCATTTTCGACATTATGCAGATTTCACAGTTCAAAATGGATCCATCAAATTTGACATTCTGAAGTATTCCAATCTTCTTCGCAAGCATTCTCAAATAACTGAAAGATGCATGGCCTAACCTTGCATGCCATAATTGGCCATCAGTAAGTTTCTTCGATTCATTATGATCTTGATTCGTCGATTCATCCATATTTACTAATGATGCCATGTAATCAGGCCCTATCGTTGAATTTTCGATTGAATCGTTATTTAGGGAATCGATTGAGTCCTGTTGATCGTTTTGATCTCCCTCATCTGACTCCATGACTATACCTCTCCCGATTGGAGTACCATTCCTTGGAGAATCGTGATTAACTCCCTCCAGAGCTGAAGATTCTTCATTAACAAGACTTATTTCCCATTCATCTGAATATTGGAGACAAGAAACTAGTCGGGCATTGCAAGAATGATTTTTCAGAGTAAATTTGTTACCATTCCTACGACTATTGTCTTCATCTCCGAACCTGATGATCCAATTTGGTTTTTTGTAAACTCCTCGAAAAATAGTATTGTTTGTATGTTCATTAAAGGCTCTAAATATCTCATCATCTAAGTAAATGGTGAATCCGGAATCATCTCATTTTCGTAAAGGAAGTGAATTCTCGGGAGATCTTTTGCCGCGATAACATCTGTGAGTCGAATGACTTCATCATCAGAGGTCTGATGTTTCAAAATGAGAGTACCTTTTCCATCGATGACTATATCAGCGAACTCATTCCTGTTTGCGGTCTCAATGTTTCATTCCCGTATTTTTTGAAATCAAATGGAGTTGAGAATTGGTCCTCTAAGTGATCCATAGCGCTTCCCCATTGCCAGATTGATGAGTTCCAGTTCCTCCAACTTCTTTTATACTTGTGCTCTCTATGATTTCATTGTTCTTATCTCCAGTCATAATTTCAGATTCTCATTCACACATTGAGATGTTTAGCCCGTTGATGTCAGAAGTCCCTGATGGACGACCATAGATTGGGCGAAAAACTTGACGGGCTCTTGGAACAGCTGGGTGTGATTGATTGGAGATTGTATTGTATGAGTCAGCAATTGGAGTTGTGGGGTTCATTAAATCGGTGTGGAGTGACTCAAAAGTGTATGGTTAGATTCGACTGTAGATTCCAGATTCTTCGGGTCCGAATTGTTACCTGAGAAGCACTCATCATTGTTCTCTGAATTCGATTTCAGTTCAACGTCAGGCCTGGCGATAATTCCACAACAATTCAAGAACTCTCAGATGGCTTTAATCAATTACAGATTGTTCGATTGAAGACATTATTCTTTGTGGTCAATCTGAATAGAACATTAGAGGAAGTGATCAAAGAGAATAAAAGTTTTCTAATAGTTATGTTGATCCCTTTGTGATCCGTCTCCATGTGTAGATTTGAGGTCTACGACTTATGCAGCTTCAACATTCAGAGTTGAAGTATCTTCAGAACCCCGTGCAGTTGATTCCTGCTCCTGCCCGTCACTAGTCTCCTTGTTCCGATTGCTTTGATCAACCATCTGAGCCGAGTTATGGAACAGAATAATCTTCATCCATCGTAGGAATTGAGAGAGCCATTAAGGTTCATTTTAGATTGAGGATGATTTAGGTCATCAAATCAATCACTGTTCCACACTCTGATGCCAGTAGAAAAGCATAGCCATTTTGGCATGACTTGGAGAGCGAGGAACCTTATTCATCCGCAGCAATGAGCACTTACACGCTCACCACTCTCGGAAACAATATCTTGCACTGCCATCATATTGCTCAGATTTGGGCGGATCAAGCCATAGGGATATCACGAATAGAGGGGGCAACCCGCTGGGTTTCCTGGGCGCGCGCGCAAGAGCGAGAGAGAGAGAGAGGGAGGGAGAGAGAGAGAGAGAGAGAGAGAGAGAGAGAGA
>JAPYYZ010004826.1:0-10220 GCA_030522705.1 Eretmocerus eremicus
ATCTCCAACACTCAAAACAGGTTTGAGTGCTAAGAAACTACGAGTAGTTGCAGAATAGATTCTTGAGATGCATGTCTGGAAATTTTGTATTCACTTCAAAATTCTGCTTTGGAGTAGCGATTGATAAGGAACCAATAAACCAAAGGTAAGATTTTTTTCAATCAGAAGATGACTCAACATTAACAATAACTGATGGTGACTCATTTCTTTCTGCTGGAAAGATCAAAGAGTATGTAAAATTTTAAACGTCCATGAGCAACAACCATCGTTAACCCATTACTCAGCCTCCCTTCCTAGATGAAAATCTTCAATCATTCACAACTTTCATTGTCTTGAATCTTTGATCCAAATCCCCAAAAGAATCCAGCAGTATTGAAAAGGAATTCAAGCTCTACGAGGAAAATTTGATGCGATGGGGAATCTCATATTAGCTCACAAGGAGTCGAGTTCAGTCTGAGCGCTGACCAGTCCAAGTACTTCTATATGCAAATGAAGTATCCTACAGATCATATGAAAATTATTATTAGTGGCATTGCTGCGTGCGAGTTCACTGAAACATATCTCTCAGTCAATCTTCACACTCCCGCGGGTGGAAGAAAAGTGAGAGGCTACAAAAGTGATGGCATATTATATACTTCGTCCTGAGGAATATAGATGTTTTCTCTCATTACAGGTGAGCACCATTTTATTCGCTTACGTCTACACTACCCATCGCTATACTCGCTGAGTAGGTCTTTCGAGCGCGTGTCTGGGTGTATATGCGGGCAGTTTCGGATGACGGCGCGGCGTGTCGCACACCAATGTCCACTTTTTGCGTATTCTTGAACACAGTTGATACTATTCCGCAGGGCTGTCGGAGGATGTCTCCAAAATTTCATGCCACCTGATGACAATTTTCTGTACATTTAAAATGAATGAAGGACCATCTTTATGTTTTATCACAAGTTACTTGCCTGATTCTTTGCAATTCCATCATTTGTTTGCTTGCTGTGCAATGAAATATCTGCATAACATCATTTTCTCATCTAATCACGTATACTAAATATTGTGCAACAATTCAGAATGTTGATGCAAATTTCTTTCCAAGATTTTCTTGAATCGAGAGTGTGCAAATTCTGTATATTTGCCCATATAACAAAAATTTATACAAAGAAAAATTAGACAAATTCGATCTCTCACAGGTGCCATTGTCTATCTCGATGGAAATCCTCTTGGAGGTACCCGAATACAAAAGAATACATATGCATCATCCGCATTATATCCGCTGAAAGATCTGCATTTTAGTTATGATTTTTTTCTGATAAAAAATTGATGTCACTGTTTTAGCTGAAGCCATCCTATCCAAATGTGATTTCAAGTCCCTCTTCGGAGAAAATTGCTCGATTACCGGTACTGATGAGATTTATGCCTCTGGACGCGCTCGGGCAATGGATGACCGTGCTGCCGGAAAGGTATGCTTCCGCACAGAATGAAAAATACTACTTTCAATCCCTGTTATTGCGAATCTGTACCTATATCCGAAGAAACTAATTGAATATACATCATCCTTGTAATATATATTCAATGATTTGAAATCGATTTGAATGGAAATGTGGGTATTGACGATATCATAAGAATAATTATGAGAATGGGAAAAGAATATGAGAATTGAATCCCTCATTGACGATATGTGAATTGAATTATTATGTAGAATCGAAATTGGAACGATTAAGATTGAACTTCTCATCAATAATATACGAATAAAACTTTAATTTTGGTCAATTAACTGTTTTCTGGATGTGTACCATAAAGTAAGAGAATACCAGTGTGTCAGTTTTTCTATCCTCCAGAATATATAGCCAGAGAGCATACAGTAAATGAAACATCTAATAAGATTCATGATCATAATTCCAATATCTTGACCGCCTACTATTTTCATTTTCGGTCGGATGATTTTCTTTCCAGGACATATGGACAGCTTCGGACCAGAACTATAACTACATTCTCGTCGATGTCGGGAATGATACTTCAAAGTTTTCAATCAAATGAAAATTCACAAAATGATTTTGAGCAGATCCATACCGTGTACATCAGGAAGGCAGTGTAATTCACGCCATTTCTTCCCCATTTGGGAACAATTTTCATTTGTTCATGCTTTTTGCACGTTATTCTGCTATGAAGAATGTACTTATACCGTTCTGGCCCGGAAAATTTCTTCCATTTTCTCCACTCCAGAACGACATAATTACGTCACTTCTAAAAAAAGCACTTATACCGTTCTGTTTAGTAAAAGAAGCGAGGAGCTGCAAAGTTATGCCATCCTAGGCCATAGAAAAGCAGGGAACTGTGGACCCATACCGTTCTGATCCGAAAACGGGCAAGAAGCGTGAACTTGTACCGGGCTGGACCGGGAAAAATCCCAAAATTTTCCGGACCAGAACGGTATAATTCTACATTATCTCAATTTTTATCTGTTATAATAGGGATACTTTGAGGAGAACATATTATTTTGTACCCTATGAATCCTCAAATCAAATATGTTTATGAACTCAGAGAGAGTTTCGATTGGGAGAGATTCAATCCTAGGGGCTAATGAGTAGATGCAGGATTTGTAACAGTAACTCATTTTTTTATCTGATGGGAAAAAATCATGTGATTTCTATGAATTAACATTTTTATGTTCAAGAATTTGAATTTTAATGACAAATAATTGAAATAGACGTTGACAATTTTGGTACTAATGAGAGAGTTTAAGTAAATCTTGCATATGAGAACTAGATTATTGAAACATTCAGAGAATATTTCTTTTCTGCTATTGACGAGCTTTGAATAGAATCTGGGATCATAATCATGATAAGAAATGTTGCTTTGAGATTAGAAATGAGAGATACTTTTAAAATTATGTATTCTAAGACAAAACCATTTGAAATATCACCAGATGAATATCTCAACCTCCAATTATGGATCAGAATCTCCCAATTCACGGTTCATCTCCCGGGAGCGTCATTGTCTTACTTCGTTATTTGATAAGTCTTGATTTAAAATCTTACTATTTCTATAACGTATACTCCAATGAGTCACTCTGTGGAGAATACTACTTGCGACACCACTCCGCTCAGTCACTTGGCTCACACTCTCATCGGCAGTCGCAGAAATTCATGGCGCAGAATAGATTATCAGATATTGAGTGTGGCATCAAAGATCCTAGATTCCAGTGACTTTCGTCAGTTCGCAAGTTGTACGGGGATGACTCAAAGTAGGCTAACGTGCATTGACTCGAATCAGAGGTTTTTGAGAGGTTTTTGACTATCCGGGGTATGTGAGGTCATGATTTCTTCAAAGCAAGGGCCCCCTGAGCAAAATTTTTGAGTCTGGGAGGGCAATTATACCACCCACATAGCACGAAATATTTAGTAAATGTTCCTGAAATATTTGTACGTCCGAATTTTGTGATAGCTCAGAAATATCTCAGGTAATATTTCAGGAATATTTCAATGGAATATCTCAGTAATATTTCAATTGAATGTTTATCGAATATTATGAGGAATATTCTATGAATCTTTTCCCGAATTTTGTACCAGTTCAGAAATATTCAACGATTCACGTCAAAAATATCTCTATAGGATCTATTCTGAAAGAATTTCTCCGACAATACTTAATGAGCGCTTGCTTGAGATATTTTGAGATCATTCCAGATTATTCCGACAGAATCTTTCACTGGAATGTTTCCGGAATGATTGTGAAATATTCCATCGAATTATTATCTTTCATTCATATATGGATTCCTCATATGACTGCTCCAGATCACACGGCATTTCTGTGCTGACTACCTGAACATTGATACGACACTTCCTCCCGTCTTTCATAGTAATTGCCGTCCCTCGTAGGTGCTTGCGGGCAAGCCTACACGTATTTTTCACGATTGTTACAAGCTCTTCAAAGTACATCATGCATTGTTAATCAGTGCTACGTCATGACTTCATTCTCATATTTCATCATACTCCCGAAAAATTCCTCATGGAACACCTTTCTAAACCTCCTATGATCAACGAACTAAAGAATGGAAGAATCAATCAAGCCCATGCGACATCTATCGGATATCAGGGCGCGCGGTAGCGCGCGCCTAGGCAAGTACTAGACTTGAGCTACCGTGCGTTCTATACTTTGAAATTGTCAACCCTAACCTTGCCCCCCACTTAATTTGTTCGCATACTTCATCCTGAGAAGAGCTTTCAGCTCTGGGAAAAGTTCCTGAATCGCTTGATTTAACGAATAAATGATGATTGAGGGTCATATTGCTCTCATTTTTCTCTTAGATTCTTATATCTGATGAGTGAGCTCTTAGGTTACTCCAAATTACTCTCCACTCGAACTTTTCTCAATCATTTGTTTTAAGAAAAAATTTTTCGAACTCAGATTTTAAGACATGCGCGTGTGTGAGTTATATGCATGCATACACACGCAAACGTATATGTATCTTATGTTGGCGCGCGTTATTATTGCGCGGGTATAGGTGACAATTTTTACGTTAGGTTGAGTACCAGGTACTTAAGTATATATTATCGTAATGGTGAGAAGTGCGACTTGGTGCGACTGGTGCAAGAAACACGGTGGGATCTTTTTTAAGAATCCTCCGTTATTACTCCCGAAGTGCCATGCACGTGGGCCAATGCTGATGCTAATGATTGGTGAGTGGTAATAAAAATTCATTCTTATCTATCACATCCCATTTTTTCTTCTCGTTTCGGTTATGTCAAGCAAGCAATTTTAAGTATCCTGAGGAGGTTCATGTACTTGCTCAAAAACTACCTATATTCATATTTATATTCTATAGAATTTTCTTCCCTGTTGGTTATGTCGGTCGAGTCAATTTTTCAAAACATCCTGAGGAAGTGTGTTTACTCAAACTCTAATCTTTATTCATTCATACTTTCACTTATCTCATATAAAATTTTCTCATAGAATTAGAATCCTGTCATGGTGCTTCCAAGATCACTGGTGACTTATGGAAAAAGTGTTGAAGATCTGGTTCGAGGGGAAGGGCTCAGTGCAAACTTCGCTGCTAAGATTCTTTTGAATCTTAGCAGCGGAGCATTCATTTGAATGGATGAATGAATCAATAACCAAATTCACTCTTTGAAGTATGAAAGAGGCTGCACAGGAAGCAGCTGATAAGTTGCATTCCTAGTGCAATAAACGAGTGTCAGGGGGAATTAATTGAGCCTCAGTCATTGATTGAATAATCCAACTTGTCCCAAAAATATTTGAGTTTGCAGTTTTTTTGTCAGCATTTAGCCGTCTACCATACTAACAATGATGCTTTCTCCAATTCGCCATTCTCCAGTTGTGTCAGCACAGTTAATAATTACCAATGGTAACAACCATGTGTAGAATCAAAGACATCTCCAAGTTTGCATGTAGAAGATGATGTGATGGCAATAAAAGATCCATAGTATATATTATTTCAATCAATAATAATCTCCTCTAAATGCTATTCAATTCATTTTCGCACAGATGAATTTGGAAGTGATCTTTCATGCAATGCGAGATGAAACATGGTACATGTGATGAACAAAATATCCAGAGGATAAGCAAAGAGAGGAATACAAACTTATAGTCTATCAACAAAATTGAATTTATATTTACATGTAAAGGGGTTCTCAGCGACCTTGGACAATCATAATGATCACACTCTCTGTGTTCAAATTTAGGGTTAGCACCAGCCTGGATCATTCTTTGAAGAGTTTCCCCCTTACAGTATTCAACAGCAGCAAGAAATGGGGAGCTACCGCATTCATTGATATGATTCATTGGCACAGTGCAACCTGCATTCAACAGTGAGCAGAGGATGGTGTCATCACCTGCAAGGTGCAGTGCTGAATCTTCATGATTATTTGATACATTGATATCAACTCCAGACTCAATTAAGGCTTCAGCTGCCTTTAGATTATCCACTTTCACCGCAGTCAGTAAGGGACTATCACCATGGCTATTCAATGAATCGAGTTTGGCACCAGCATTCAGCAGTAGCGGAATCACATCACAGCATGGGAGCCAAATGACCTCCTCGCCCGTAGCTCTTATGATCTGTGACAATTAATTTTCGGCACTTATATTGTTTTGCATATTTAGCTTTGAATAGTATGACAAGGCACATCTGTATCATTAATATTCTTGATCAAACGATTTTATCTAAACTGTATGCAAGTTGATTGAACATACTTTTGCCATTGTGCGGATGAATGGGTATCTCTCTCTCCCTTTCTCTCCCCCCCCCCCCTTCCTCTCCCCCCTTCTCTCTTTCCCTCCTCCTCCCCCCCTCTCTCTCTCTCTCTCTCTCTGGTGAGTAGGCTGTCTACATGCGTTTCGCAGTGCTCCTACATTTTCACGTGATTTAACCTACTTTTTCACTCCTGAGAGTGAGTTAATCATTCGCAAGCATTCCTCCACCAGCTGGCTCCTACCTGTTCGAGCGAAACGGCGTGGCTCGATCTCTTCGAGCCAGGACGAGAGGAATTTTGCATGCGTGAGCAACCGAGGCATGATACCAATGCGTCGTCGCCACATTGCTGTACTTGCCGATCCAAGCGGATAGGATCGACCAGCCGGTGTCAACGAAATTCATCGTCCAGCCACCCATTGCTCACTGCTGATTCATCGGTCCAGCCAACATTGCAGTGCTGTGCCTTGTTACGGCAATGTCTCTTCACCAGTGGTGAATAAGTGAGCATTAAGTTGTGTATCGGGTCGTTGCCATCGTGGACTTATAGATTGAAAGCGACATATCTTGAAAATTAATCTGCGAGTGCGGTGATTGATCATGTCAATTCCAACGCGAATTATTCTGTGAAAATCATATAGAGCATTCAGCTGCATTCACTTTTCAAGCTTTGTTTTTCATTTTCATATGTATATAGGTGATCGCATGCCACAACTCATTCTCAGTATGATATGCTCGGTAGCGCGTGGTATTGAAGTTCGTTTACATCGTGTCTCGCGAGTCGAATAGCATTACAGCGCTATATTTGCCTACGAATCTCTCAAATCTACGCAAGCACAAATCGTGTGAGTGATACGATAGAGTACAGCTTAGTCTTTTCAATGCATCACACAGCGCTTTGAATGTATTCTCGGACGTTGATCGAGATTTTTATGAAGATAATTGTCTCGGAATGAATGATCGTGTATGCCCAGCGTGCAACGTTGAATTCCCTCAAGGTACCAAAACATGTCGCAGATGCAGATCGTGTAGTAGAATTTTTCACTATCCTTGTCTCAAAGGGCTCTGGAGTTGGAACCACAATCTTCATCAGTGCACGATCTGTGACAATCCGCAGCTATTGTCCTGTTCATCCGTAGATTTGGATACTATTCAAAGCCCGTCGGCAAGCACTGCGCGGGCCAGTGCATCTCCGATTTCTCGCTCGTTTGAGGATATCGAAGTGCTACAAAATACCCCACCTTCGGTAGCGAATCCTGATAGCAGCCGTGAACGTTCACCTATCGAGCTCCTCCTCCTCTTTCTGAGGCACAATCAGCAAAACTTTTTTGTTCTGAACTTGAAAACATGGACGAAATGCCTGCGTGATTCTCCGCTTGGAATAACCAGCAATTCCTACCGCTCAAAGAATCCATTGATACTCGCCTCAATGTTCTTTCCGATTGTTTGGAGAAACTCGAGTCCTCAGCTGCAGAAGATAATCAAGAAACTAAGGTCCATTCATTTGAGGTTCGACAGGCTATCGCACAGGTTAGCTCAAATGAGATGCTCACCGATCCTTGTGAGTTACGCAACTCAGGTATTCCCATAAGCTACTCCAACAATCCCTCCCTAGCAATTGAGAATGTTTTTAGAATCTTAGGCACGAATGAACGTCTCAAGTTCATAACGTCTATTCGTACATGGCTCCATCCCTCCTCACTAACATCACACTCACAAGATGCATCACGCTCATCTCATTTCCTAGCTTTGGTCATAAAACTAGTCTCACCAACTATACGCAAGGATGTAATGTCTAAAGCTCATCTTTTGAAAGATAAGACAGCCCAACTGATCTTTAATGATGGCGATGGACAGAAAATCTAAGTAACACCACTCTGGCCCCGCCAAACTCATGATCTTCTTCGTGCTGCAAATATTGAGGCTAAAGAACTCCATTATTTGCGACCGACTGTACGAAACCTCACCGTTTGTATGCGCCCTGACCGCGATTCTCCACTTGTACCCATTCATTCCATAGCAGATTCACTGAAACTTGCACCACGCGAACCCCAGCGGACAATCAATCTCGCCCAATCAAATGTACCCACGCAGTTCAATTAACGGCCCTCCTTTTCGCAACATGCCACTTCTTCCCAACAGTTCCTATTTCAGCCACAGTATAACGCCCCTCCTAATCTACAAAACCAATCACAGTCAAATACTTCCCCCCCTCCCCCCTCACAAAACCATGTACAATCGAATAACTTTCTTCCACCTCAAAATCAACTGCATCCAAATACATTGCCTCTGATACAAAATCAGCCTCAGACAAATACGCAATCCCACCCCCAGACACAGCAAAAACAGACTCAGCAATTGCAACTTCATTCAAGTCAACCGAATCCACAGCACATGAGCTGAAATGTCAATGCTCAGGTACATAATTACAAATCCAGAAAGTACTTTACCATCTGCCACAGTAATATAAACCGGCTGTCTGCACATTTCAATGATCTTGGAATCTTTCTTGATGAGCACGATGGATATGATGCCATAGCACTTCCTGAAACATTTCTTCCCCCAGAGAAGCCTGATCCTATTCATACGATTCCCGGATATAGTTCACTTCGTCATGATCGCGTTGGGAAGGAAGGTGGTAGCGAAGCTTTGTACATACGTGACTGCTATTTTTCCAAGATTTTAGCTCGCTTAGATCCTTAGTATGATAACTCCCCGGAATATATGCTTGTAGAAATCAGATATTCAACAGTAAGAGTCTTGATTGCAGTTGTTTATCGCAGACACAGGGCGGCCTATCCCACGGAACTGTTTGAATCTCTTAATTGATTTTTGGCTAAGTACCCTATCTTCATCCTAACAGGAGACATCAATTCATATATGCATAAAAAGCACGCTGATTCTGACTACTTCCGCGAACTTCTCCGTGCTCACAGCATGGAACTTGTCCCATCAGAACCCACCTATCATGTTCTATACTCTGATGGCACACGTAATGACACTTGATTAGATTCATTCATTGTTCCTCAATTGAAATTCGCACGTTCGTATAGTAAAACAGAAGTACCTTTTGCAGCAGGTCATGACCTCATAAGTCTCCAGTTCAATTTGCCCTCTCTAGTTTACGAACCTAGGATCATTTCTACTCGGAATCTCAAAAACCTGTGTATCAATGACCTTATTCCGATCTGCAACTTAGATTGAGCAGTATGGGTGAGAACCTCCGCACTGCTCACCTTGATACCCATAACTCTGTCTCATTCATGGCTCATCACTTATGTGATACAACTCTTAGTTGCTTCGATAGTCTTGCACCCAGTAGGAATATCACGATCCAGCCTCGTCATAAGCCGTGGGTTTTGAATGACATCCGAGCGCTCATGCGCACGCGAGATGGAGCACATCGGCAAGCGTGGAAATGGAACCGACCCAGCGACATCTATCGTTATAGGCAGCTTAGGTCTCTTGTGAGCAATAAAATTGATACAGCAAAGAATAAACACTTGTCGTCCCTGCTTCAGAGCTCAACTGATTCTCGAAAACTTTGGAGAGACCTGAGTACTGTGGGCGTTACCAAACCGAATTCTCCTTTCCCTCTCAAATACTTCTCATCTCATCCATTAAATATGCATTATGCCAATATCTCGCGTGGATCTCCAGCACTCCAGTCTTCTGACCTTGATGAAATACTAAGCACGCTCTTGTCTGATAAGGTTCCAGGCGAGTTCAAGTTCTCCCTCATCTCTGCGGAAGAAATAGATGAAGCTCTCGCTAAGGCCATTAAGAACTGTACAGGTAATGACTCAATTTCTACTTCGATGCTTAACCCTTAAATGGCACTTGGGGTCCAATGGACCCCAGACAATTTTCGGGAGCCCGTACAAGCTCGATAATGCTGCGAGCCGCGCATATCGCGCCACGAACCATGAGTTCGAAGCTTCAACTACCGATTAGCATAGGTCCGCTGCCCCGCGCGTCATTAGTCGGTCTGCATCACTCGCTAGAAGTGAAAGTGATTTTC
>JAPYYZ010004827.1:0-12246 GCA_030522705.1 Eretmocerus eremicus
GGAATCAAAAGATGTCCCGGTCGTGATTGCGATGGTGTCACAGACGTGCATCTCCTACATCCAACTTGGTGTTGTAGACTTGCCAAATTTAGCGTAACAGTTAATGTAAATATTTGTAAATTTACTACCCGTGTATTTTTAATTTTTATTTGATAGATTACGATAGTTGTAAGGAATAAACACTAAAAATTTTCTATCAAATTGAATGATCCATTATCAATATCATCCCGAAAGTGACCTTTCAATCACCGCTCGGAATTCCAGCGAGGATATCACTTCAAAATCCCGACTTGACATTCTCATGCGTAAATTCATTTCTAATTTTTTCTCAACTCAAAATTTGCTATCGTTATCTCGGTGTTGATTCGTTTCCATCGCGGCGTTGAAAACGCCCAAGCAGCGTTGTATACCTATACATTTGCTCAGCTCGCAATAGTCGCAATAAAACAGTTCTTGCGGCAACTGCAGCAGCGGCGGTCCATCAGTTTTCGCGCATCTCGAGAAACTCGCAGACGAAGTGTCAGCGTGAAGCATCGGCGAGGTCTCGCGCAGGTGGTTCCAGAGGCAGATTTTCCGCGGAACGTCTCGAGGAAGCTTCGCATCGTGATCAGTAATAAGCTCCAGTGCATCGGCTTCCTGACTCAGCTTAGACGTGTGCGTTTCGTTCGCGCGCGTACCTAACCTCGTCGAGGACCCGATAATCGTCGAGATAATTGAAGAGTTTGGACGATAGTCGACCTCGTCGACGTCTCCCAGGGCGAATCATGCTCCGGCGGCTCGACTGTCTCTGATTAGCTCGAGGCGAGGCCCGCCCCTGCGGCTACCATGGCCCTGGCTTGCCGTCGGCTGTCGTCGTCACCGGGTGCACCTCGCGCAAACCGAGCCCCCGAGTCGTAAGATGGTGAGTCCTTGGATTATGTATTGTTGCTATTTCGCCTCGTAGACGACTTACAAGTCGATTTACAGCGTTTGCTCGAACAATCGTTATCTCTCTTGCAAATGCAAACAACTTCGGTCTTGCATTCGTATATAGATGTGTAAACGTTTTCAAGTGCACACATGTATACAATGTGAGATCTACGTGATCAATGAGATTTATTTTATTGTGGCTTATCTCCTCTGAGAAGCTTGGATGTTTTCATCTTAGCTTGTGATGTAAGGATTGCTGACAAACTTGGAGTTTGAATTCTACTCTTGCAGACATGATTCTTTTGCATAAATTTTCAAACTATCTGAAAGTTTGATCATTCTTTCAGGGTGCAAATATATCCCAGTTGGAGAAGGATATTGGCTCTGACCAATTTCCCCCCAATGAACACTACTTTGGTCTTGTTAACGTAAGTTTCTCCAACATACTACACCCAATCAAAGTGTGATTTGTGGTATTGCAGCTGTTACTGTCGCTAAATATCTATTCTCAATCTCATTCCTATGGTTTGATCATGTATCATTCGACATCAGTGACTAGCTGCAGTATAACCCATTTGCTCTGATTATACCTATGCATGTGGAAACTCATTGAACTCTTGGAATTTTCAGTTTGGCAACACATGTTACAGTAATTCTGTCTTACAAGCCTTATACTTCTGCCGGCCTTTCAGAGAAAAAGTCTTAGAATATAAAGCAAGAAATAAACGAACCAAAGAAACTCTGTTAACATGTTTAGCAGATTTATTCCACAGTATAGCAACACAAAAGAAGAAAGTTGGCTCTATAGCTCCCAAAAAGTTTATAGCACGTTTGAGGAAAGAGAAGGGTGAGTAATGAAAAATACTTCAATCTTGATGATTTATTGAAAGTGATGGTCATTGAAACAATACAATTTGCAGAGGAATTTGACAACTATATGCAGCAAGATGCTCATGAATTCTTGAACTTCCTTATCAACCACATCAATGAAATCATATTAGGTAAGATCTTCAATAAATTGTTTTGATGATGTCTTGCAGATCCTATTTCATGATCTATTTTTTTTTTTTTTCAAAAAAAGCTGAAAGGAATCAGAGCAAGCCTGCTGGAGGGAAGGGTGCAGGTGATGCTGGAACACCACCGGAACCCACATGGGTGCATGAAATTTTCCAGGGCATTCTGACTTCAGAAACTCGTTGCCTTAATTGTGAGACTGTCTCTAGCAAGGATGAAGATTTCTTTGATCTCCAAGTTGATGTTGATCAGAACACATCTATCACCCACTGCCTCAGATGTTTCTCTAATACAGAAACTCTCTGTGGTGATAACAAATTCAAATGTGATCATTGCAGTAGCTATCAAGAGGCCCAGGTAAAGATAATATCTGTTATGATTGCATGAAGAAATATCAAATTCTTGTAAAACTTTAATCGACATTGTAGTAGAGATTGACTGTATACAATCATCGCTGACGTGGAAATTTATATTGTTTGAAATCGCGACGGATGCTCGATCTTTTCAATCTTAGCTATTGAAGAAATCTAGAAATTCATCGGCAGTTCTACCTGCTGGTAATGATATGGATTTAGCTCGTCAAACAAACAGAATTATTCAAATAATGCAAATTCTGATACCCTTTAAATTTGACTTCTTCTGTTGCATCTCATTTACCTTTTTCATCAAGTTTTTCACAATCAATGTTGTTTTTCATTAATCCTGTAACTGATACTACAACTAACTCAATACATATTTTGTACATTTCAGAAACGTATGATGCTGAAGAAACTACCAATGATTCTAGCTCTACATTTGAAGAGATTTAAGTACGTTGAACAGTATAATAGACATATAAAAGTTTCTCACAGGGTAGTTTTCCCTCTGGAACTTCGTCTTTTCAATACCGTGAGTATTTGTAATGACATTGTTGATGATTAATTTCGTAGAGTCAATGGGTTCTTCTAAACAAATCTATAACTTTATCGTAGAGTGATGATGCCGTCAATCCGGACCGGTTGTATGATTTGGTAGCAGTTGTAATCCATTGTGGAAGTGGGCCTAATAGGGGACATTATATTTCAATCGTGAAGAGCCATGGATTCTGGTTGCTCTTTGACGATGATATGGTTGATGTGAGTGATAAAGTTGATTTATATAAATTTTTATCCAGATTACCTTTAACGAATTTTCAACTTGGCATTTTTCCAGAAAATCGAATCATCTGCCATTGAAGATTTTTATGGATTGACATCAGATATACAGAAGAACTCTGAAACTGGATACATTCTATTCTACCAATCAAGAGACTGCAGTTAGAATGAGTCTTTGAAGGCAAGGATTTAACCAAAATTCTATTCTGATCAATTATTTGTGGCTTTGAAGTTTTGATAGAATAACCTCAGAAATTGAGCCAAGATATAAGCAAGTAATTAATTGCCGTGGGAAAAAATCTTTGTTGAGTTTTTTTGAAAGATCATTGTCGATATTTTCTACATATTCAGTTCGATTTTTTACACGAGACGAAAGTTTCTACACGAGTTTACTGGGCTAATTGGTGATGTTCTCTGGATCTGTGAAGAAGCTGATCTCAGTCTTTGACTGCAGTAAGGTCGAAAGACGACCGTAAACAAGATTTATATTGAGCTGTATGCTCGCATGGTTGCAAGATTCGTGACGTTATAACTGATCAGTATTTGCAGTTGATTCTTGGAACTTTGTGGAAAATTTGAGTAGTTTCATTACATCTCTTTGATCAGGATTCAATAGTAGTGATTAGAATTTCGCTTCATACGGAATCATTGTTTGATTCTCAAAACTTCGTTCCCTCTCTGTGATCAATGAGACTAGAAGTTTTACTAGTTTTTAGAAAACTGCTATACTTCATGCAAACATTGTAAATGTTCTAACAAAATATTTTTGAGTACATCTGATGATGAGTGATGAGATTTCTTTTCTAAGTTGATTATGATGAGTCAAACGTGATTTGGAATGATGATATTGAAGACATTGCCAACTTGGCATTAGTCTTACTGACTGATAGTTCATGCATGTTTTCTGTTGCATGGTATTGAAGGGAGTGCACATTAGAATGATGCAATTGGCAATTTTAATTGATTTGGAGAGATGAAATATTATATTCATATTTTTAAGTGATATGATTAGCCATGCACAAAATAGATATTGAGAGTAAATAATTATCCTTCAGACTATATTTCATGTATCCAGACTCGAATCGGTTTATATCAGAAGTTGGGAAATTTTTCGAAATTTTTGCTGGATGACGGAATTTTATGATCTATTGGTTTGATTAACCGGCTACATTGATACTAGATGACCTTTAAGATCGAAGCCAAACGATGGTGACCTTGAAAATTTTTGTAAAAGCATGCATTCTCTGATGAAGGCCAGAAATGAGTATCTCCAATACAAGTGGTAGGGCTTGACAAAAAAAAGAATGATTCATCATAAAACAGCAACTTGAGAAGAATTTGCTGTTATGATGAATTTTTCAGGAGAAGAAAGAACCGATAGTTGTTTTATAAATCCTGCAAATTGTAATAATCTAAGAATTAAATCGCTGAAATTGAAGCAATTGTAAGATCAATTTCGATTCATTTTAGCTAAATTTTGTAATACTTTTTAAAATTAGAAGATACTTCGTCCCATGTAAGGTGTAATTATTATAATTGTACTTCAAAACTAGTCTACATCGAACTGAAGCTTTTCATGAACTTCATTCATCAAGTTAATTTTTCATGAACTTTGTGCTATTCATGTTGGGGACATTATCAAATTCTATTGAATTGTAAAAATGTATGATTCAGAATAAAATATTGTTACGAGAATGAACTCTTTTGGATCTCTTCTAAACAAGAAAGTGTACCGTATCAATCAATCTATCTCAAATCCACTGAAGACGGGGCTCGAGCAGATTGATAATCCTGCGGGAAAGAGATATTGGTTTTTTCAAGCCGCGACATCGGTATATCTATAGATATGAGTAGATCTGTACAGTACGTCGTACACTTGTGCGAATATAGTTGCCTTTGCGTAGGCGCAACAACTCCGCAGAATCAAAATATTGGTGAAGAGTTTTGTCTTGAGTTTTGCCTTGACGGAATGGTTGGTAAGTCGGCAATTGGTTTGCTGACGCTACTGTGTTTCACTTCAAGAAGTTCCTTATCTCAAGGAATTAAAACAATGAGCAATTATACAGCAGGCACACATTCAGTAGCTTATGTTACTGTACCAGACGATGGAGTTGCAAAGAAATTAGCTTAGTAAGAAATTCTTCTGATACATATCCGCAATTACTGTAAACAGTGTTTTGTTGCTGACTTGATAAATTCTTTTGCAGTGGTCTGGTTTCAAAGAAACTTGCGGCTTGTGTGAACATAATACCAAAAATCACATCAGTGTAAGTTGAAAAATTTGTTTCAATTCTCAAAGATTTCATTATGATTCTAAAAATTTTGGTTTGCCTCAGGTATGAATGGAAAAATGAGATAAATGAGGATGATGAAGTTCTGTTGGTAAGAGAGTTGAATAGTTTTTATACAATTCCGATTATTGTGCAGAAAGACTCATTACGTTGTTTCTTACTTAGATGATCAAGACTAGAACTGATACAGTAGATGCTCTTACAGACTTTGTCAAGTAAGTGATTGATGCGATAAATTTTAATCTTTGACTATAGAATTCTTCAAGTTATTGATCTTGAAAAAAGTATAGGAAGGATCGAGCGAGCAATTTCAATTTGACAAACTTTCCAACTCAATAGACAATGAATATTTGCATGTTGATATCAATCAAATGAGAAAATATGGAATAAGAACCTACCCAAGAGTTTTTTATGTGAGAAACCTTGAAATGACTTTCTGCTTGAAGTATATCAAGATCCATGACTCCAATAATATTATCTTCAATCAATTTTCCAAGATACTTGACAGTCGGCTCAATTCTGTGTAAATTTATTACAGGCAAAATCATCCATATGAAGTTTGTGAAGTGATTTCTTTGCCTGTAAGTATTCTGTTTCTCAGTATTTTTTTTCTTGCTTTCATTTATACTTTATTCTATACTCATGTTTCAGATTCAAAATGGTAATGAGGATTATCTTGATTGGATAGGTAAAATTGTTCCCCCAATTGAGCAAAGATTGGCAGATGAAAAAAAAAATTCATGACAATCTATAGAAAGTACTTCTACTCTAATTATATAAAGCAGCTCCCACTTGTTAACGGGTTATTTTTCAATTATTGCATGCTATTTTTTCAATCATTGTAAATGAACACCTGTTGATACAGTAAACTTTGTAAGTTATTCTTATGTCTTTAGGCCTCTTTTTTTTATCATGCGGAATCAAGTTCTCTTTCAATGAGGCTATGGACTCATCTTCTAATTTAAAATCTTACAAAAGACGAAAAAATATGTCATGGAACTTTTTAGTGGTCAAGGATTCAAGAAATAAAGAGTCTACTCACTAGAATCTTATAAACTCAATTTATTACAATTTAAGCAATGAACTCATAAGGAATTGGAGCTAAGATTTGAGGTGCTTCTTTTCCCTTGACAATATGTGCTGGTCTGGGTTCAGCTGGCTGCCTCTTCAAATGTACTTTGATCTTCTTTTCCTTGGCCTCTTTCCTCAACCTTTCATTCTCCTTAACGCGCTTCAAAAAATCTTCCCGGCACTTGGAATGATTCACATGCTCAATACGAATATTGATGCGTTTGGGGATGATACGTCCTCGTACACGTTTATTTACGATGACTCCAAGGGCGTGTGGTGTAACATTGAAAACTCTGCCAGTTTTTCCGTGATACACCTTGTACGGCATACCTTTTTGAACAGCGCCATGGCCCTTGATATCAACGATATCTCCAACTTTGTACACTTTCATGTACGTTGACAGTGGTATGACTCCACTTTTGCGGAATTTGCGAGAGAAGAGGTCTCTCGTGCCTCGGCGGTAACCCTTGGAGTTCGTCATTGTGGCTGCTTAGGTCCTGGAATGTAAAGAAACAAATGTAAAACTATATCAACAGGTTACAAAGATGGGATCGGTGAAGAACAGATTTAGTCACTCTACACCATAAGATGGAATAACTCCTTAAAACTATCGTACTGCTGAAAAGATATTGGCACACATTGCCCAAAAATATTCCAATCTGAGTAGTAGCTTCAGCATTTTGCATTGTTTACAAAAGTAAGGTTATAGGGGTTGATACAATCTGCGGATAATGAATTGAGGTTTCAGTGGTTCAGGGTGTGCCAAAAATGTTTTTTATCCAAAAATTGACATTTGGAATGTTGTTTGCTGTCATACTTGAGCGTGAAATGGTATCCGACGCAAGGATTCGAAAAAGCACGTGTCAGACTTGAAAGACGTTCGAACAGATTTGTTGCACACAATAATGATCAAGATCGCCAAGTAACGCACTCACGGTAGTAATTATATCTGTTTTACCAATTCAGTTTCTAACGATGGATGCTTCGCAAATCACGGTATTTTCTTTAGAATATCGAAAAATGTTGAACAGAAGGCGAAGAAAACTCACCTTCTTCCACGAAGCACAAGCCAAAAAGACGTCTCTAACCTCAAACTCCAGAGTCGAAGATGTATCGATATCCAGTATCGATATACCCAGCGCCATATTCAAGTTGAGTCCGCGGGTGATTTGAATCGTTACGTATTAGACCATGGGTTTTGTTGAAAGTATGCATGTACAAGGATAGTCATCAAAACATTGGGGTGTTTAGAGGTTTGATTCCACTATAGAGATATTTCTTTGGGTAAGAAGGCAAATGATTCGTATTTGTGCAAAAACATATCGAAAAATATATTTAATCGTCATATTCTTTCAAATCTAAGAGTAAGTTCAACACGAGAGTGTCTTAGGAAAAACACGATTGATCAAATATTGATCATACAATATCCAATATTTGCGCCGTCATATTCAAAGAATGGTACCCAAACGCTTAATTCGGTGACATGAGATATTATCAAAAACTTATAACACGATGTGTGAAATATTGATCAGGATCTGCTTCCAAAATTGGGCATCTTGTTCAGGTTTTGAAGAGAACCCGGAGAGAATTTTTGATGGGAAGCGTCCCTCGTACGATTCAAAGTTTTTTTCCTCAAAATTTACACTCTCCACGTCATATAACGCTTATACTCTTGTGGGAGATCCTCTTGAGGCTCCTCCAATTCATTGAGCTCGTCTTCTCCAAATACAGTTTCATCTTTTTCGTCGCTGTCTCCATCTTGATCTTCCGAATCTTCCTCGCTCGTGGCTACATCATAATTGAATTGGATCAGACCTCACAGTAGTTGATGAAATTTTCATACGGATTACTATAATTACCAGATTCGTTGATGAGCTCCTTGTTTCTTTCGCAGAGATTGTGCAATTGTTTGACTAGTTCGCTGTACTTTGCTTTTATTTTCGTCGGCTATCCAGAAGATTAATTACGTCAATATATGATTCAATAGTATAATTATAACTCGCTTTGAGGCTTATTTGAATAATTCACGAAAGTTACGTAAATGAGATTTTTCTAAATAAAATTGATTCAACAGAAACCATGTTAGGCGAAACCACAAAATAGTGATGTGCTTTCCGATACGAGTACGGAGGAGGTAGTTCTCGAATTTCGGGCGATTGTTGTAGGCCCGAATTGAAGGCAAGGTTATAGAACCAATCACGAAAAAGCGGAAACCACTCCACTTGCGTATCGAATTCTATTTTCTTTTATCTTTAAGATGGAAAAGAAAGCCATGGTCTGTGGCCAAATTCTACCTTTCTACAGAATATGAAAAAGGTATCATCTTCCTTGCAAATTTGAGAAATCGTCATTACTGTCTCTCACTAGATTTGGTAAGACGTTCTAAGTGATAAAATTCCCAAATTGTTAGGGGATTTTACTTGGACGTCTCTTTTACTGTTGGAATTGTTACTTAAAAATCCTTTGCGAGATTACAGTGGTTCATCTGGCTGAGATTGTTGAATTTTGCTCTTCAAAGACAGGGGGCAGTATACGATGGAAAATGTTTGCAGGATCTTGTTTGGTGGGAGAGAAATTATTGATCTTGAGTGATCAATCCAATGAGCGTATTATTTCTTTCATGGGTGGAATTTTTGGTAAATGCTCAAACTTGTTTTTTTTTTTTTTTTTCAATTGGCTATTTCAATGGGAATCCGATGATATTTCCCCAATAAATGTATAAATTAGTCTATTATCAACAATAAGTTCCAGATTTAGTACTTACTGATTTGAGTTTAGACTTTTCGTCAATCAATATTTCTGTAATTCCTCTATTCACTCCTAGGGCCTCTACCAAGCTCAATACCCCTGATTTATAAACAGGATTATTCCGCAAATCTAGAGTCTGAAAGGAGATCGTGGATTTTAAATGAGTGCCCATACTATTAGTTATCTTCTCATACTCCAACTTATTTCAACTTACCTGTAGATTATTGTTAACTTTCAGGACTCGCGAGAGCTCGGATAGCCCGAAACATGTGATCTCCGTCGATTGCAGATCTAGTCTCAGCAATACTTTGTTCTCCACCAGCGAATCTCTAATGTCCATAATCGTATCATCTTTGAGGAGGTTTGAACCAATATTCAGATACTTCAACGTTTTCGACCGCTTCTATTAATTTATGAATTTGTTCAAGGAGTTGATAAAATCCAAGCTCAAACGCATGCATACTACGAAACATTGGAGCAAACAAGCTTACTGTTGGTAATAAATTGCTTTACCTACAATGACGGCGTTGATATGTGTTGCCGATCTTCTTGTCAGTTGATTGTTCCACAAGATTAATGACTCGAGGCCCCGTTTTGATTTACTGTATTTTCCAAAGTGTAACTGATTTGTTAGGCCCGCCGCAACGTAGTACATTCCGTCATCCTGTATTAGATTATTACTGGTCGAAAAATAATTTTAGTTTCCACGAGATCCATGATGACACATCAATTGATCGATCCATAGATGGATTGATTGATTGATTGATTGAATAGAAAAGGGGAAAATTCGAGATGCGAGCCCATTCTGAGATTTCAAAGCGGTGGCAAAATTTACATTCAGTTTGAGGCAAGTATCAAATTGAAAAGCGCGAGAGTTTTACTTTGTTTTGACATAGTTTGTTCGAATATTCTGTAGCAGAGTTTTCTCGATGCAAGTCGTGGAGAATTGAAGACATCCGAAAAATTACTCGAGAATGATTGAAGAAAATAATTGAATTTACCTTAGATCATTACCTGAGATCGAGAAATGCTAGCCGGCTGTTGAATTTCAACATATTACAGAGATAAAGCTGCCGTAATGCCATATTGAATTTTAGAGCTATGACTGTTGAAGAAAAACAACCAATAAGAGTAGATCGAGCAATTTCCACTCATTATATATGAGGCAGCCTGTGTGAGATGTCGATGGAATTCCATTCCCATCACGATTTATGGTAAGAATGAAGGAGAAATGCAACGAAATTGAAGCATCTGAATTCCAGGTAAGATGTCTAACTAGGTAAGAATATTCTAACTTAGAGCACTTGGACTTTGAAACTGGTTAGAGCGAAAAAAAGTGAAAAAGTCACACCAGGCGCGTCTTGATTGATTATTGGTGGATTTAGTTTTTTCGATTGCAGAACAAAACGTACTCTTGAATGAAGTCGTGAAAAGTGACGTATGCGTACCTAATAGTTCCATGGGTCGCCCAGATAACTTGCACGAGTCTAATCGCAATATGATGAGATAAGCGTATCGAAGTCCCCGAGTGAGAATTGTCATGTACTCCTCGTTCAAGCGAATGTTTGTGGCGTCTAGTCGTTTCAAGGATGTTGTCTGAAATATTACATACATTTTTTCAATGGATTATTAAGTCATTTCAATTTGAACAGTTTTAATTGAAATCTGCCTCTGTTTTACTTCATTGGAACCACATTAATGGCACATAAAAGTATTCAACGTGAAAACGTGTCGTCGAACAAGGCATTGTATTTTTGAATTCCATTCACGACATTTAGGTCATTCAGCTCTCGACTAAAGCCATCTATCAATGTAATGTATTCCCAACGGTATAGGTATCTGTTTGCAAAGGCGATTTTGAATTTAGAATATCTAAGGATTGTGAATACACTTGATGTTGATTTTACTTTTCTCAACATTCGACTGCAAGCTTGCCAGCCGTATGTGCCGATATTCTGATTGTTGGACAAATCAATGTGAGCCGTTGCTTCGTAGAATTCGAATATCTGGAACAGGACTTCGGCGCTCTGAAAATTCAAATGCAACATCGTTTATTCAGTATTTACGATAGATTTTTTCAAATTTTGCTCACGTTGTCCTCAGCAATTGCCCCATCGAGATCAACTTTGAAAAACAGTATCCTTCGGAAAACTTCTTCGAGTGCCTCACAGTCATTCTGATGTAGCGATATACCTTTGAAAGTCAGCTCCTCGCAACGATCGTCTATATTGTTCGTTGACTGCAAAACATAAAGATTAATTTAATTTAATATTTCATGCAGCTGTTCCGGCACTTTAGCAAATGCGAAATCCTCTGCGAAAAAGTACAATTTGTCAGAGGATAGAAGTTACCAATACTCGAAATTTATTATGGCGTCATTGTAGTGACAGATTATTTGCAGATTGCTTCGTCATTTATTGCTTCTGGTGCTAATCCCACCACTACTAATGAGCTTGTTTGATTACCGGAAAAATGTCTAGGATTATACTGCATTGGATGAATGTAACGTTAATTTTGTTTCCAACGCAAGTTTTTTTAAAAGTTTGAGAATCTCGTGAATGTGTTTCTATGATCAGAAATCAAGTTCTGTCGAAAATGTTATGCAATCAGATTGAATTGAATAATTTTACCTTGAGCTGAAAGATAATACTCTGCAGTGGGGAAACTTTGTGTTTGTCACAGGCTTCCTTGTAAGCGGCTATGACTGCATCTCGTTTGAGATCTTTACCTGCATCAGAAACTTCATTGAGAATAGCGATATCATAAAGTTGGTCGAAACAAAATGAGAAATGAAGAACAACGATCCAATTTTGGGTTCGAAATTCTTTGAGTAGTAAAGCAGATGTATGTAATTTGTTCACATTGGTTGGAAAATTGGAAAATTAATCTGATTCAGATCTACAGTAAATTTGGACTACTTTGAGATTTTCAAACTCAGCTTGATTTATTCAAAAGCTCATTTCAAGAACTGCAAAACGAGCTGAATAACATTCAATACGGGGCTGATCGAAATTGAGATATTTCGCTCTTTCACAAAAAAGGGATTTTTTGGCGGATGATAGGCAAATAATAGGTACATT